>APFE030156672.1:14149-45117 GCA_000404065.3 Pinus taeda
TCCTCCTTTAGCTCAAACTCTATCTTCTTAGGTTCCTTTGGTTGGACTTCATGTTTAATAAAATCTTTCACCTCTCTGAACACCACATCTTGGCTATACATAACCTTCCTTGTTACTAGGTTCCAAAGCTTACAACCCTTTAAACCATTCTTATACCAAATAAATATGCACTTTTTAGATTTACTATCCAAATTGGTTCGTTTCTCCTTTGGAACATGTACACATGCATCACATCCAAATACCCTCAAATGTGAAAGAGAGGATCTCTTACCAGTCCATACCTCTTGTGGAGTTTTATCCTCCAACGTTGATGAAGGTGATCTGTTGACCAGGTAACATGCTGTCTCCACCGCCTTTGCCTAGAATTCCTGTCCTAACCTGGCACCACTGAGCATGCTTCTTGTCCTTTCCATCAATGTCTTGTTCATTCTTTCTGCAACTCCATTTTGCTGAGGTGTATATGGAGTAGTCTTCTGTCGTGCTATACCACACTTCTTACAAAATTCTTCAAATTCCTTATTGCAAAAATCTCCACCATTATCTGTCCTCAACACCTTTATCTTCTTCTCTATCTGGTTTTCCACCAGAGCCTTAAATTCTTTAATCCTGTCAAAGACTTCAGATTTCTTCTTAAGGAAATATATCCATGTATTCCTTGAGAAGTTATCTATAAATGATACATAGTACATAGACTTACCAAGTGATGGAACCTTCACAGGTCCAAACACATCACTGTGCACAAGCTCTAAAATCTGTTTCGCCCTCTTACCATTAGAGGGGAAACTTACCCAATTCTACTTCCCATATACACAATTTTCACAGAAATCAAAATCAGAGAGCTATTACTCATACCTTCTACCATACATTTACCATGAAGTATTCGAAGGCCCTTCTCTCCAATATGTCCAAGCCTTTGATGACACAACATGGTCTTCTCTCCAGAGATCACTATATTTTCTGCTCCACTTTCAAGAACCACAGAACTGTTGCACCCATCAACAACAGTGTTACCTTGCAGCTTGTACAGAGTTCCAATTCGAACTCCCTGCATCAATACCAGTGCTCCCTGAACCATCTTGCAGGTATCCTTCTAGAACGTTGTTTTTACACCTGCATCATCTAACTTGCTTACAGAAATAAGATTTTTGGCCAATGCAGGAATATGTAGAACACTCTGAAGTATTCTAAACCTTCCACCTTGCAACTTCAACTTTACTTTTCCACGACCAACAATTCTAGCCTTCCTATCATCCCCTAAGAAGACATCACCACCATCGTATTTGTCATACTCATAGAACCACTCTCTATGGGGAGTGAAGTGAATGGATGCACCTGAGTCAATAAACCATGCCTCATGATCTACATGTGTACTTGAAGAAGCCAAGTACACATCCCCACCTTCATCTGAGGTGGTTTTCGCCTCTGTAGAAGAAGCATCATCTGATCCCTTTCCTTTGTCAGGAGCTTTAGATTTTTGAATTGAGGCTCCTGTGATCCATATCAAGTTTATGAGAGATTTTTTGGCATAAATCACAAGAAATTTCATTTGTCGATGCGTTTCGAACCAACAAGTGTGGTTCATCGTCAGGACAAGTTGAAGAATCAGATCTAGCTTAGCATCTTAAATAGTTAGATTAGAACAACCAACGACTATAATTCTTGACCAGATAATGGCTAAATTGTCTAACGGCTAAATTTTACCGGGAAATGGTGAAAGGGACCATTTATAGTTATAAATATATATTAAACTAACTTAATTATAAATAAATTTATATAAATTATATTCATTATAAAATTATTATTAATATAGAGTAGTTTAAAGCTGTTAATATATAACATTAGTTAATATAGTTAAGTATTTTCTTTAATACGATTTAAATGACTAAATAATAATAATAATAATAATAATAATTAATTTAAAGATTTATAAATTTATAATATGAAATATAGAGTAAAAAATGTTAATACTAATTTAATATTATTTATCAGATTAAATATGAAGTATAGAGTAACCTAAGGGGTTATAAAAAAAATAAAAAATAATAAAATAAAATAAAAATAAAAACTGTTAAAAATTAGTTAATAGTCAATTTACAATCCCTTTTGTAGTGCCCTTCCTTTCCACATTTCCAGTACACGACCTTTACAAGTTTTCCTAGAGATTTAGATCTCCTACTTGATGACTTATTTTTGTTTTTGTTCTAGGACCGTCCTTGTACAGACAAGGCATCACCATTCCAGCTCTCCATATTTTTCCATCTCATCTCCTTCGTCAGCAAGGATGAGACTATTTCATCAAACTGAAACGCTGTTTCATTACTACCTATTGCAATAACCAGACTATCCCACGAATCTAGTAGAGAACACAACAAAAATAATGCACTTATCTTCATTTGAAATTTTGATATCAATAGACGATAACTGACTTACCACAATATTAAACGCATTTAGATGCTCTGTCACCGAGTCTCCATCTTTCATCCTCAGGTTATACAGATTTTTCCGTAGGAACAGTTTATTCACTAGAGATTTAGATTGGTACAAAGTCACTAACTTTTCCCACAAAGCCTTTTCCGTAGCGTCCCTTGATACATTTAGCAATACTGAATCTGAGACACAATCATATTGTGCTCTTTTCCTTCTAATCCAACTTCTTCCATTCTTCATCAGACACTCCCGTTGGTTTAGTACCCAGATCTACCATGATCCACTGATGTTTATCCACCAACAGATCCTCCATCTTGAGTTTCCACAACTCAAAACTCCGACCATTAAATTTCTCAATCTTTATATTTCCATTACTCGCCATATTTTTTCACCACTAGAATCGATCTCGCAGATCTCCCACTGAACAGGGTCTACCACAGGCCCGATCGAAACCCCTTAGCAACAAAGGCGTCCCCTTGAAGCCCAAAGAACTCTGATACGAAATGTAGGTTTTAACTCCGTACAGAAATTACTTGCATACGAATTCTAAACACAAAATAAACAATGCCAGAGCATAACATATAAAACACATATACACAAAGATTCTCCCCTGGATCCCAAAACCGGTACTACCAGCTTGATTTTTCATTGTGTTCCTTTCAATGTTATAATACATATTTATACATACCGAAACATCCAATACCATGGACTGAAAAACCATCGCGTCCCCTCAAACCCCTTGTGATCCCCCCCGCTACGCAATCGATGCAACGAAGGGGGGCTCTGCCCCCCCTCTAACCTCCTAGTTAATTACGTGGGCTAGTTGTGGAAAGAATATAACATAACCCAACAATACCACAAAGCGCCCAAAGGCTGTGTGAAATAAACCGCTTACCACTAGCCCCCAACCCGCCAAAACTGTCACTATTCACTCCGCTACGTGATAAACTGCTACTATTCACTCGTACCCCCCAAAATGACTTTTGTGCATAAATCCAGAAAAGGGACCCAAATCATTGTTTTATAGTTTTTTAATTGCAAACTTCCTTGCACTCGCCTGTGAATGTTGAAAGTCATCAACCCATGTGCACTTGCACTCTGAAGACGCCAAAAGCTCCCAGATTGCCTTCCATCCTAATTGAAGCCCTTTCAACAGTTCAGAATCACCAGTGAACCAGTTCAGACCCAATTTTTATCAATTCCAGGTATTTAAGCCAGAATCCATTGGAAGCCCTGTTAATTTCCAAACCAGTCTCTAAAAACTTTCTTAAATTGAAATCAAAGGGAACTTTAGTAGCATAAAACCCACCTGGAATTGAACCCCTATTACCTCAAAGACTGAAAATTTACTTTCCCCCATTCTTAAATCCACAAGAATTAAGAATGTCTGCCCCTATTGCCATGGATGTCAGGCTAATTACTACTCCTCACTTGGACTTGGACCATCTTCCCCTTGCTGATAAAGATTTCCAAATCAAGGACACCTCTGTCCTTGAATCCCCTATTAAATTGTACTACCAATACAAGGACCAATAACTAAACCAAGTTGATAAAATAGGTCTGTGGGAATCTAATTTTCCCAAGTATCAATTCCTTGAGGTGCACATTTTCCCTGAAATAATTCATTATTTCCATGCAAAATACATTCCCAATCAAAGAGCAGTGATGGACAAAACCAAAATTTTCACCATCACTGCCGAGTCAATCAATGAAATGCTGCAACTACAACCAGGGAAGAACTTAACCCCTATTTCAATTAGAGGCCTACTAGACAAATTTCCCAAGCTTACCACTACCAAGATTGCTGAAATGCTTCAGACCTTCATCAGGGAGGGAAAGCATGTCCCAACAGAACCTCCTCCATATGTGGCTACTATATTTTCCCCATTTGGTCAGTATATAGTAGCAATGATCTCTTGTGTTTTAGGCTATACCACCAGTGAGTATATAGATGAAATCACTTTAGCCTTCATGTCCATTTTTACTCCGGGACAACCCCCCGTTGTCATGTATGATTATGCCAAGTACATAGCTGATAGGATGCATGAACAATTTTTCAGAATGAGTAATGAAAGAGTGTTTAAGTATTCTTCAGTTTTGTAGCACCTTCTCTTATACTACCAAGCTGACAAGTTTCCATTCACTCTCCAAAAGCTTGACCCTAAAGGTCATCCTAGGTCAGTAATTTTGTGGATTCCTTTGATACATAAGCATGATTCCCCATATTCATACACAGATTTCAATGATCTTTTTGTACATCCAATAGTGACCATGCTGCTAGGAAATCCTCCTCCAAGAATGAGTTCAAACATCAGGAGAATCCTGCAGCTGTCAAAGCAACACAAAGTGGGAGACTGGTACTTGTACCAAAATCACACGGAAATTAGGATCTATGGCTGTGAGTTGGCCCCATATAAACTTCCCAGATACCTCCCACTGAGGTTATTTGCTCTAGAATACTACAGGCAGATAATCAACTCAGATGAGGTACATCTTGTTAAAGCCAAAAAGAAGGCCCAGCTCAGAATCAAAGATCAACTAGGCCCCTTTATATGCAACATCAGAGAAGTTGGAAAAGAAGCTCAAACTAAAACAAAGCTTCATGTGGAGATATGACCCCTATGACTTCATCTGCAATAGAAGACAGAAAAATAAGATGACTCCCTACATTCACCACTGAATCCCTGAAATAGAGAAATATGCAAATCAGTTGGAATTGGTGGAGAATACTCTAGTGGATAGAGATAGCACTGAAGTTGTTGTTGAAAATGCACTAAATGATCTAGAGAAAAGGCTTGATGAATGTTCTTTCCTACAGGTGCCAGGAGAATCTCAAGCACAAGGAGAATCACAGGCACACAGTGAACAACACACAGAAGAAGAATCCCAGGTATAAGAAGAATCAGAGCAGCTAGACCTATCAGAGGAAATAGGTCAAATAGGTACACAACAACCCAATATGAGTAGTCCCCCTAACTTGCAAACTCCTATAAATGAGGAAAAATGCCTCAAAAGGAATATGGAGGAGGCCACTACATTAGGCATAGAAACCATACAAACATATGCATAAACTAGCCTAGTCAAAAGGTAGAGGTTAAATCCTATTTCGGAGCAAGAATTCACAGAAGAAACAGTGGGGGCCACCAGCACAGAGAAAGAAATAAGTAGGCTTGCTACTCCTTCTAGGGGCACACCAAAACCTTCCACATCTCATACTCAAATGTTGGAGAGGCAACAGAGTGTTGAGTGCCCTCAGTTAGGATTCCAGTAGACAAAGATCAAGATATCAGAGAAAGGTACAAGGACATCAAAGCTAGGAATGAGAGGCTAAAGGCCTAGACTTATGCATAGTACCTCAAGGTGGCACCTACCAACCATACAAGGCTGATGTCAGCCTATGATGTGAAAGAAGGCAAAATGCAAATGACATTCATGAAACCCACTACTCAACAACCAAGATCAACAATTGACTTCCAGAAGATAGATTTTGAAGTGCTAGCAAAGGACATACATCCTATTGACCAGATTGAGTTGCACAAATAGACAGGGGAGATGATTTACTCCACCTTGACAGGGAAAGCCATCGCAACCCACCAATTGTAGAACTCCTTGAATAATATATCAGCTCAGTTCCAATTGGAGAAATCCTCTTCATAGGCAAAAGACACCAAAATCAAGTCCTTAGAGGACTTAACCATTAGGTTGGGACACGATCCCAAAGATGTAAAGGCCACTGAAAAGTCGATAAAAAAGAAGAATGATGACATAGTTGCTTTGAAGAAGCAACTCAAAATTCCACCATTGCATCATCGACAAACAACAAAAGTCCTGGAAACACAACAATGACAAGAAGAGCTTATGGACTTGGTCCTCAAGCTAAATGACCAGTTGAAAGAAACAAAGAAAGAATTGGACACATTGATTCAGTCCAAACATAGTGAATTTTCCACTACCTCCACAACTACCATTCCCATAGTAACAACTACAGTCCCTTCAACATTGGTAGCCTCTTTAGCACCAACAGCTCCACCTGCTACAACACTTCGAGTCACAACAGAATTTACAATAGTAGGTACTTCAACAGAGAAGACAATAGAGTTAGTGAAAGCCATGGAGGAAATTTCCATGCAAGCAATAGACCTAAAAAATATTAAGGAGGAAGTGGCAAGCCTAGAAACTGACTGTAAGCTTGCCCAAATACAAGAGAATGAAGAAGCACAGAAAGCCCTAAGGATGGGTGAGAAGATTAAGGTCCTAGAGAAGGATCTAACATTACAAAAGCCATCAAGACAGACTAAGGAGATGCTCTGGGCCAATATCATTGATTCTATCAATGATATTTGGCCATCAATTCAAGTAATATTTGAGCAAATATAATTGGTGAAAGTGGCCACCGAAGCAATACAAAAGGTAAAGGAAGACCTAGGAGACTATATTGAGGATGCTAATCGACTCATCCAATTCTTGAACAACAAGAATAGGCATGAACTAAATGAGCTTGGTGTGGAGGAAAAAACTGAAGCCATCATTAAATCAAAAAGGTTCTTTCTAAAAGAAACCTTATGCTTAACCTAGAGGGAAAATGCCATAAGATGCAAGTTGACATTGACAAATTCATGGAAAAGTTTCAAATGTTGAGGGATAAAGGCCTTCCCAGTCCTGTGGTAATCAATGACAAACTTATGACCCAATTGGATTATGTTGATAGATTAAAGAAATTGTCCAAGGAACAGACTAGCACTTTGGGAATCAAAGCATTGCCAACATGGAAAGTATTATATGATACTTTAGAAAATCTATTCTTCCTAGAGCATGAGGTGAAACATCTATTTGTCACCAAGCCAAAATTTGTCAAATACACTGAGGGAGACGAAATATATAGAAGGATGCTCAAGGTAAAGTTACATGAAGATGAATGATGGGAAAAAATTATAGATTTACTATAAGTTACCATAGTAAATCTGAAGGCAGATGAAAGGACAGATAAACAGGGTGAAAGAGTAATAGGTTAAAGAGTATAAGTAAAAGATTAAAGACAAAGGTTATTCCAGCATACAAATATCAGCTGGCCTAAAGAGCTCAAATTCGAACTACAAACAACCAACACTATCACAATAAAAGGGACAGCATGATGCAATTTTCATATGTCTCTCTCTTCATGCTTGAAGATATTTTGATCTCCTAGATTAAATCTCAAACTGTTATGAGATATTTTATAAATATTTTTTGTATAAATACTTCACCTTTCGAAGTATTTAGGGTGGATTCAACGACATTTCTGTAGACATTTTCCTATCAAGTTAACGTGCTATTGTATCAAGACTGGATTGGCTTGCTGGATCAAGGAATAGAGTAAAGGCATTTCATAGGATTCTTGTGTAAAGCAGAAATCAAATAAGTATTTTCTCTCATGTGTATTATTGTTTTTCTTTATGTTTATTAATAATCATATTTGTTTCTATGAAATCTGAATGGTAAACTAGGAATGATATTTCAGAACTTGCTTTAATGCACTTTGTCTTGATTGTTTACATTCTTAATGTTTTCTGCTAAACTATCTTAGTTAGGGAATTCTTAAATGCTCCCTTACTTCCGTAGTTTCCCCCTCGGTCTATAGTAAAGGATTCTTAGTTTCCCTTTGCTCATGATCACTTCCTGCTCTTCATATTGATCCCGGTCTAAGGTTTCTTCATTGCCCTTTCACCCTGGTTAGGACTATCTCATCCATTGAACCTGAAGATTTTCCTTTTTCTTTGTTGGCCTGCCCTATGAACACTCCCTTTAGTGATCTGGTCCAGTTAAGCCATCCTTTGATTGACTCCATAGCCCAATGGCTTGAAGGCCTTGCTCCATCCATCTGTTCCTAGAATTCCACCATCCAACCAAATTCAAAACGTTATGAACACTAAGAACTAGCCTAAAATCCCATCCAAAACAAAGTTAAATTATAAAGAGAGAGCCCTCTCTGCACTTAGGTTGGCTAGAACCCGAGTCTAAAAGATTAGGTTTGTGGTTACCTCGGATTATTCCTTCTTTTGATAACTTCTAGGGAAGACTTTTGAGTGATAACATAGTGGCGAACATACTGGGGAACTCAAATCCCCAGCCTTAATAAACCTTTGAGAAATTTCAAATCTTTATTTCAAGCATATTGAAGGGTTTATTAGAAGTTATTTATAAAAAATATTTTAAAAAGAAAGTAACCAGAAAATTTTGAAATTCTGGCTTCAAGGAGAACTCACTATACTAGGCCAATCCTGATCCAAACCCTCCCCATGTATTTGACAATCCTAATCTAATTTCAAGAATATCTAGAAGACAAGAAAGTTCAGTCAGCCCTACACCTTCAATTAAAGTAGATTCATGCCCTGATGAGTGGTTGTTTTTAGAAGACCTCCCCTTTGACGAGTCTTTTGACCTTTCCCTATTTAGAACCAGGTCTGAGAGTGCACTTGATGACATAGTTCTAGATCCTTAATTTACAGCTGAAATTTAAGTCCAAAGGGCAAACTTGTCAATTGATCAGTATATTCTAAATTTCCCTAAGTCATCCCTCACAACTGCTAAGATCCCTGAACTTTCTGAAACAGTTTTAGCTCCCTTTAGTTCATCATTATTCCCTTCCATCTCTGAAGTTCATTCCTCACCTCCATTTATAACTTCACTTCCCCACCAACCTACCATTACACATCAGTCAACCATTATTCCCAGTTCTTCATCACCCATTGTATCATCCTTGGGAACCCCAACTCCCCTTTTTAGTCTTGCCCAACTTAGAGCCATGACAAACATATATGCTCCTCTTATGTTACTCGCTCCACTAGGTGCCATGCCACAAGACTACTAGAACAAAATTGTCCAATTTTATGGCATAGGACCCTATAAAACGCAACATCACACAAGAAAGATGACATATTATTTTGAATTACCTGAAATTGATCTTGGAGATGTCCAAATGAGACTTTTTGCTCAGAATCTAGCTGGCGATGTAAGAACTTGGTTTAGATCTTTACCTACTAATAGTATAGATAGTTTAGAAGTATTTTACCAACAATTTTTAAATAGATGGGAAAATAAAAAGAATCCTATGCAAATCCTTTCAGAACATGAAAACATCAAGAGAGGACCAAACGAAACAGTCCAAGACTATTGTACTAGATTTAAAAATATATATAATGCAATACCAGTTGACCTTAGACCCCCACTCGGCTTAGCTCCAGTAAAGTTTCCTGATGGGTTTGACACTGATATGGGATTCCAACTTAGAGAGAGAAACCCTCCAACTCCAGAAGACATGTAGAGTGTAGCAGCTAGTGTAGAAGCTAATTTGCTAGCAAAAAGAGCTAGGGTTAGTAACGAAAGTAGAGCACCCTTGAAAGATGAAGCCTCACCCTTTGACCTTAAAATGGATGCCCTAGCCAAAGGAATGGAAAAAACTGATGGATATGATGGAGAACATTGAAAGGAAGCCTCAATGGGTTAGACAATAAGCACCTCTAGTGAGAAATCCAAACTTTAGAAAGAATCAAAATCATAACATTGGAAATAATGGACCTGATCAGAATATTAGGCCTCCTTTTCAAGGAAACTATGTTGAAACTTCCCATTCAGAAGACCCTGAGCAAGACACCCAAATTAACTTAATGGTATTAGATGAGGAGGAAACTATTTTTTTGACTCAAGATGATCAGGAATTACATATGCTTCAGCAATTACAGACCCAATCTGGAGAATCATTCGGTTACATGCAAGGGTATGATTATGCTATTTTCGAAGTGCACAAGCAATACAATTTGAGGAGTAAAAAGAACACTGATACTCCTGACCAAAACAAGAAAGCAGTATCAAATCAACCTAAGAAAATTAAAGTAGTTCTAGTTACAAAAACTCTCCAAATCCTCTCTAGACCAAATCAGAACCCTCCTAGTCCCACCATTGTAGATGTAACCAATGACCAACCCCCTGATAATCAACCATCCACCTCAATCCCCTCCAAGGAGACAGTGGAAGAAACCCTAGAAAATTCACTAAAAAATACTTCAAATACAAAAAAAGAAGAGCAATCTGCTCCAAACCCTGCTGTTAAAATTCCAAACACTCAAATAGAGAAATCCCCCTTGCCTTTCAATTTGGGGGTAGAGGTAGATGTTAGCTTTGCTACATATCTATGATTTCTGAAGATCGAAAATTAGCCTGGTCCACTTGGTAATGCTTAAAGGAGGCTTGTCTTGCCGTCACTCTGCTTATCCTTTGTTACCTCCATTTCCTCTATTTTTCTTCTAAAAAACCAACAAAACCCCTTTGGTTGCCAGCCTCAAGCGCAAAAGCCAAAACCCCATCAAACCTCACCTATATGACTTCGCGCCTTTACAAAATTGCCACCTTCAATCATAGCCGTCAATTTCCACCTACCGATCCAGCGGCTCCCGTCGCGCCCGATAAAGTGACTTGCCCGATTGTTTCTCCACTATTCGATCAGTTCTGCCAAGATCGGACAACCGTTGCACATTTCGCGCCCACAAATCAATGGAACGTTAGCGCGCGATGGAGAACAGTTTTCCTCTCTCCTCCGTCGCTACGTGTCATGCGCCGAGTGGAATTGCATGCCTTCGTCCTTTTATGCCCGACGCCCAAAGGTGGTGTGATCGATACCGCTTACCACTTAACCCTCTATCCTCGCCCAATAACCGTCGCATGCCTTTGCCGCTAGATCACCGTTAGATCTGTCTGTCTGAGATCCAATGGTCCACATTCATGCCACTCCTGTCTCTTCTGATATCTTCCGTCAGGTCATCTCTGCCATCTATTTTCCTGATTCGATGACCGATCTTTCTCCCCCTCCCAAATTGTCCACTTGCCATGCAATCCGCGTCCCTTGACCCTTCCATGCACTTGAAGGACGAAGGCGACCGACTCACTAGTACCAGTTGCAGTTGCTCTTCAACAACCATATTTAACAAATAGTATGGCTGAGGAGGAAAAGGACAGAGTTTGAATAGGTAACTACATTTAGCAGCTATGGAACTTCATTGATATGAGCACTCCAGCTACCTGAGAGGATAACAGAGCACCTGAAAAGATCAAATTCATCCACTGAAACAAGCAAACACACTCAGAGACTCCATCAGGCAGTTAAATGCAGTTGGTGGTCAATTATGACCCCTCCATACCTAAAATGGCCAAGTTCCTTTGTAATGAAACTCTATATATACCCGAAAACAAGATGTAATCAGGGTTGATGGTTGATGTTTTGATGTAAGGTTCAACTTCTGGAGACTGTAACTATTTTGACACTTGCAGCATCTCATCTTGATTTTCAGCTAATACAAGCATCTTTTGTTGTTAATTGCTCACTTTTCATTTCTCTTCTCCTCCAAGCCGTGCCTAATATGTTGTATGCTTGAACTCTTGATGTTTAGCATTAGAGTAGCTGTCATCCTATCTTTGTGTTAAAATCTTGTATGTATCATTGAATGAGTTATTCAGGTTTCTCTTCATCTGGTGCCAAAGAGATGTCACCCTGTCTGTGCATTAGTAGATTAGATTTGCAGACTTCTTTACTGGTTGCAGCGGCCATCACATGGTCTTGTGCATCTGTTGGTGTGGTCAGTATTCTCCATATTCACCCAATCTTAAACTGTGAGTAGTTGGTGGTCTAAAGCCTTGTAGCCTGAGGGTGTTCATGCATGTTTGGAGTGAAACAAAGTAGAAGTGGTTATCTGGCTTGGACAAGCATCATTCCTTCCATTCATCCATTTGCAACAATAGGTTGAATTTATATGTTACCAGGCATCTCCGAGCTACAACCTAGGAGAGTTTATTGGAATCCTAACAGTAGAAAAATTGAAAAACTCGGTTCCCTTAATAGAGATGATTAAACATGAAACTTACAAATCTCAAATAAGAAAATCCTTAAAATTCATTGAGAATGAAGACTCCGTTAACCTATTTTATGATCAACCTGAGCTTATTTTTGGTCCTGATGTTAATGGAAAACTAGTGAAAGGAGGGATACCACCCTTTTAGATTAGCCTTAAAATTCAAGATAAAATCTTACACAATGCTGTGCTAGACTCTGGGGCTTCACACAATCTAATGCCTAAATATGTTATGGAGAAATTGAACTTGGATATCACTAGGCCTTACAAGGACCTATTTTCATTTGATTCAAGTCAAGTTAAGTGCCTAGGACTAATAAAAGACCTGTCTGTTTCCCTAGTACAATACCCTGCTAAGACCATTCTTATGGACATAGTTGTTGCTGATATACCACCTAAATATGGCATGCTGTTGTCTAGATCATGGGGAGCCAAACTCCAAGGATCTTTGCAACTTGACATGTCATATGCCACAATATCAGTCTTTGGACATCCTAAAAAATTGTACAGAGGGACCCTGATGAAATATGTAGTGAGTAGCCACGAGAGGCCTCAAAACTTTCCTACATATTCCATGCATTTTGACATCGATTCTTTCATTCTGTACAATGTTGAACAAAACCAAAAAAATACTTCAAACAACATTACTTCAGAACCAAAAGAAATTGCAATTGCAATAGAAAATCAAATTGTCCAAATTCAAGAGCTTTTAGATAGAAAAGATGATCAAGATACCTTAATCAAAGAAGATTTTGTTTCCCCAGACAGTAAGAATTATGAACATGAAATACTATGGCATCTTGAATTTGATGGGTCAGTGAACAAATTAGGTGTAGGATTAGGAGTGTGGATTTACAATTTAGAGAATGATTACTTAGAGGGCCATGCCTACAGATTGAATTTCAAATGCACTAACAACATGGCTGAGTATGAAGCACTTCTTTTAGGTCTCAAATTGGTTAAAAGGTTAGGAGCCATAAGAGTTTCTATTATGGGAGATTCTGAGTTGGTTATAAAACAAATCAACGCTGTATATATGACTAGAGATCCCGGGTTAGGTTTTTATAGAGGAACAATTGTAGAAATATTGAATACTTTTTTAGAAACTAAGCTTGCAGTCATCCCAAAAGAACACAATATGCAGGCTCATAGTTTAGCAATGTTTGCCAACACTTGTAAGTTACCATTTCAACCTAACCATCAGTACACTGTTGAGGTTAGGCACAAATCTGCTATCCCAGACAACTTGAAAAACTGGCAAGTGTTTTCTAATGAACAACAAATAAACAATTTTTTAACTTTAGAGGAAGAATTTGTAAATAGAAACATAGATACTGACATAAAATTAGATCTTCATTTTACAGATAAAATAGAAATTAAAAAATTAGAAGATGGAGAGATAGATAGATTACATCCCACAAAGTTTACTAAATTAGATATTCAAAACCTAAAGCAAGTTGAAATTAAAGAGATAATTAACGGAGATTCTGAAATCATTAATCTCAAAGACAACTTTTTACCCAAAGGATTAACTCCTTTAGAAGACTTGTTTGATTCAAATGACGTCCCTAGAAAACCGAAATTGTAACCCTTGAATTCTGACATAGAGGAGTGTAAAATAGGCTCCGAGGAAGATCCTAAATTGATAAAGCTTTCAAAATCCTTACCTCCTATTGAAAAATTAAAATACATAGAACTGCTAAAGGAATTCCAAGATGTCTTTGCTTGGAGTTATGAGGACCTCAAGTCCTATGACACCAGCATAATACAACACACTATCCCCATAAAAGAAAACAAAAAACATTTTAGACATAAGCTTAGAAGGATTAATCCCATTCTATTTCCTTCTATTGAAAAGGAAATCAAAAGAATGTACGAAGCCAAGATCATAGCACCAATTAGATTCTCTAATTAGGTTTCAAATTTGGTACAAGAAAGAAAACTGGTGAGATTAGACTATGTGTTGACCTTAGGAATCTCAATAAAGTTTCACTCAAGGACAACTACCCTCTCACAAAAATGGATCACATATTACAGAGGGTAGTAGGTTCAACCAGGATCTCATTACTAGATGGGTTTTCTAGTTACAACCAGATTTTAGTTCACCCAGATGACCAGGCAAAAAATGCATTCACTACTCCTTGGGGCACATTCATGTATGTGAATATGCCTTTTGGGTTAAAGAATGCAGGGGCCACCTTTCAAAGAGCTATGGATATAGCTTTTGCTAAGGAAATCCATGAATTCCTAGTAATATATTTAGATGATATCACTGTATTCTCTAAATCTGATAAACAACACCTAGATAATCTAAGGCAGGTCTTGATCAAGTGTAGAAAGTATGGAATATATTTGAATCCTCAAAAATATATATTTGGGTTGGAAGAGGGAAAACTGTTAGGCTACATAATCTCTAAAGATGGTATCGAATAGATCCTACAAGAATTGAAGCCATTTTATAGATTCAACATCCTAGGAGCATCAAAGAACTACAAGCCTTTTTAGGTAAAATAAACTTTCTTAGAAGATTTATTTCTAACTTAGCAAAACTAATTAAAATATTAAATAACATGTTTAGAAAAGATTCGAATATTAAGTGGAAAGTTGTGGCTAAAAGTTCTTTTGAAGATATTAAGCTAGCCTTAACACAAACACGAGTTTTGATTAGTCCAAAGTTTGATAGGGATTTCATTATATTTTCTTTTGCCTTAGAACAAACAATTACTGCAGTCCTACTGCAAAAGAATGATCAGGGTTTTGAACAACCTATTGTCTTCTTTAGCAAAGCCCTGAGGGATGCCCCTTTAAAGTATAATATAATGGAAAAACAAGATTTTCCTTTATTCAAATCTATCAAAGATTTCAGAGTTTACATTCTATATTCTCATGTAATAACCTATGTTCCCAATGCTGTGGTCAAAGACATCCTAACTCGGGATGGTCCAGATGGAAAGATAGGGAAGTGGATAGCTACTATATTAGAATATGACGTAGAAATCAAACCTACAAGTTGATAAAAGGCCAAGGTTTAGCCAAGCTCATGGTTGAATCAAACTGTCAGGCCTTACACATAAATTTTATTGTAGAAATGGATAATGAAGAGGAGATGGCGACTCTACCAATCAGCCAGTTCTTTATTGAATCACCATGGTATGTTGACATTATATATGCTTTACAAAATCTACAAGCTCCTCTTGAATTATCTAGGACTAAAAGTAGGTTCTTAAAAATGAAATCTTCAAAATTTTGCATAATTGATAATGCTTTATTTTGGAAGAACCACGAAAGCATCCTTCTTAACTATTTATTAAAAGAAGAATATGACAAAATATTAAAGGAGTTTCATGTAGGTGACTATGGGGGACATCTTTACTGGAAAACCACAACTGACAAGATTCTAAGAGCCAATTTTTATTGGCCCACTCTATTTTCTGATGTAAAGAAATTTGTAACCTCATGTCATAAATGTCAGATTTTTGAAGGAAAGAAAAAACTTTTACCCTTATCTTTGAAGCCAATATCTGCTGAAGCACCATTTCAATAGTAGGGTCTTGACTTCATTGGTGAAATCCACCCACATTCCTCTTCCCAACATAAATGGATTCTCACTGCTACAAATTGCTTTACCAAATGGATAGAAGCCATACCATCAAGGAAAGCCACTGATACTATTATAATAACCTTCCTTGAATCCAACATCCTATCTAGATTTGGGTGACCAACCAAGATCATCACTGATAATGCAATAGCCTTCAAATATAAGAGAATGATTTATTTTTGTAATAAGTATCACATAACCCCAGGTCACTCTACAACTTATTACCCTTAAGGGAATGGACTAGTAGAGTCCTCCAAAAAGATTTTAGTGAATATATCAAAAAATTGTTGGAGGATAATAAGAAAACATGGAACAAGAAGCTAATAAATGATTTTGGGCAAATAGGCTAACCAGAAAGAAATCCATTAGTACCAGTCCTTATCAATTAGTTTATGGAATGGAGGTTGTTTTCCTATCTTCCTTGGCAACACCATTGATGAAATTACTCCAAGAGGTGCAGGTTGAGCCAAATGATATTCAAAGGAGAATCAACTAGACAATTCACTTACAACAGACCAGGGAAGAAGTGTACATCAGATCCCAAGTTGTGTAAGAAAGGATCAAGAAGGATTTTGACAAAAGGACTAAGGCAGAAGATTTTTACCTAGGAGACAAAGTTTTGAAGTGGGATTCAAGAAGAGAGGATAAAAGTAAACATGGGAAGTTTGACTTCCTATGGAAAGGCCCATATATCATTTATGATTTTAGGGGTAATAATTCTTTTTTCCTCAGAGAATTGGATGGCACAGAAGCAGAAGGAGGACTAGTTAATGGTTGAATGCTTAAACGCTACATAGAACCTAGTTACTGATTTCACTAATCACTTGTATATATTCTATTTTTAAAAAGTTTAGAGTTGATTGGATGGTAAATTTTGGAGTTGAAGCCTAAAGAGAAGGCCCTAAGTTTCAAAAGTTTTACTGTCATAAATAGCAATAACGCAGAAGAATGAAATGGAAAATTTGTAGGCTAAAGTCACAGTAATACAGAATGGCCATTGATCTACAAGTTCTTGACATTTCACCAAGAAATGCCATCCCCAAGTGGAGCCACTGTTAGGTTCCTATGCCAATAGGAGTCATAATTTTTGAATGGCTGAGATTAAAACTGTAATATGTACATATCTTTTCTTTCTGCAAACATTTTCCATATTCAAAAAATTAAAAAATGTAAACAGGGTATGTCCTAAAATAAAAGTAAAAGGACAAAAATAATAAAAAAGGTCAAAAAAGATGAAAAATATGAACCCCAAGAAAGAAAAGACCATGAAAGTGTGCAAGTCAAAATCCCACTACTATTTACTTTTTGTACAAAATAAATGATTATGTGCAGTTTGTAACCTATGCCACTTTCCATGATAGTCAAAATGTTTAAACTTGGCTATTTCATGCTCTCAATTTCATGCTTATAGATAGAGAATAAAATCTGACCAAACAGTGTAATCTTGGCAGATAAGTAGATAGGTAGAGTCAATAAAGGAGCTCAACTGTTTAAACTAAACCCTTGGATGTAATAAGGTTATATTTAGTTAGATTACCATTATAAAAGAAAGAAAAATGTTTGATAAGGGTTTGCTAGTTCAAATGTGCCCTAATAAAGAGAAGTAAAAATGGTAGGATGAGTAGGTGGTTAAGTAGAAGAAAGGTTGCAGAATTGTGATGATTGTTAGACAAAAGCATATTTATCACCCTCATCATGAAAGTTCTAAGTATGGCTGAGAAATTGGACTGGCATAAAGTTCACAAAGTCAAGTTGATTAATTTCCCCTCACTCATTTCACCTTTTACTTAACTAATTTCCCAAAATAAGTTTCAAGTACCCAAAATCTTAAAGTCAAAGGGGCTCAGAGCATTTCTTTGACTTTTGGAGGGACCGGACTGTCGGCACAATGACTTACAGTTCTTAAGTACTAAAAACCCCTCATAAAGATTCACCCCCTTCAATTCATTCATTTTCCCTAATAAATCCCCTTTCCTAAGGTTAAAACAACATTTTCCTAAGGAAAAGCAAGCACCCCCATGGATACCCCTTTTTATGATAAAACCCACAAAATGCACTTAGCCTAAGTTGTAATGTCTCTATGTAAAAGGCGAATGAAATCACAAAAATACGTTATGCTTAGCGCCACTTCATTTATCCCCCACAATTTTCATATTAACCATTAACATTATTTATATGGTAATTCTTGAAAAAAACCCCTTTCCCGTATATTTTATTAAACCCCCTTAATATTAATATCCCCACCGCTAAGTTTGAAACATAAAATTTATATTATATTTGAACCCCGACAAAGGACATAATTAATCAATCCGTGATTAATTAAAGTCAAACCAATCAAATCACGCCTGATGCGTTAAATCCCCACCTTAACCCCTCATTAAAATAAAACCACCGTGATTAATTGCCCGTTGGGCCCCTCCATTACCCTTCGTGCAACTCCCGCACCCGCTCATTGCACGATCTCCCCCTTCCCCATCCGATGGCCCACGTTGATTACAGAAGGGCCCGAAATCCAAACAATACCCACCCGAAATGGGTTGTTTTCTGCTGGCCCCTTGAGGCGACGTGGTGCTCGATGAGTGGAATCGGGCGGCCTCCCCCCAGTACTACCAAGCGCCCAAAGGCTGTGTGAAATAAACCACTTACTGCTGGCCCGCTACCCGCCAAAACTATCACTATTCACCCTGATAAGCGAAAAACCGCTACTGTTCACCCATACTTGCCAAATTGACTTTTGCGCATAAATCCAAAAAAAGCCCCAAATCATTGTTTTATCGTTTTTTAACTACAAACTTCCATGCACTCACCTCTGAATGTTGAAATCCGTCGACCCACGTGCACTTGCTCTTTAAAGATGCCAAAAGCTCCCAGATTGCCTTCCAACCTAATTGAAGCCATTTCAATAGTTTAGAATCACCAGTGAACCAGTTCAGACCTAGTTTTCATCAATTCCAGGTATTTAAGCTAGAATCCATTGAAAGCCTTGTTAATTTCCAAACTAGTCTCTAAAAAATTTCTTAAATTGAAATTAAGGGGAACTTTAGTAGCATAAAATCCACCTGGAATTGAACCCCTATTACCTCAAAGACAGAAAATTTACTTTCCCCCATTCTTAAATCCACAAGAACTAAGAATGTCTGCCCCTATTGCCATGGATGTTAGGCCAATTAATACTCCTCACTTGGACCTGGACCATCTTCCCCTTGCTGATAAAGATTTCCAAATCAAGGACACCTCTATCCTTGAATCCCCTATCAAACTATACTACGGATACAAGTATTAATACCTAAATAAAGCTGATAAAATAGGTTTGTGGGAATCTAATTTTCCCAAGTATCAATTCCTTGAGGTGCACATTTTCCTTGAAATAATTCATTATTTCCATTGAAAATACATTCCCAGTCAAAGAGCAGTGATGTCCCCTGACGAAACCATACTTTTCACCATCACTGTCGAGTCAAGCAATGAAATGCTGCAACTACAACCAGGGCAGAAATTAACCCCTATTTCAATTGGAGACCTACTAGACAAATTTCCCAAGCTTACCACTGTAAAGATTGTTGAAATGCTTCATACCTTCATCAGGGAGGGAAATCATGTCCCAACAGAACCTCCTCCATATGTGGCTACTATATTTCCCCATTTGGTTAGGATATAGTAGCAATGATCTCTTGTGTTTTAGGCTATACCACCAGTGAGTATATAGATGAAATAATTTTAGCCTTCATGTCCATTTTTACTCTAGGACAACCCCCTGTTGTCATGTATGATTATGCCAAGAACATAGCTAATAGGATGCATGAACAATTTTTGAGAATGAGTAATGAAAGAGTGTTTAAGTATTCTTCAATTTTGTACCACCTTCTCTTATACTACCATGCTGACAAGTTCCCATTCACTCTCCAAAAGCTTGACACTAAAGGTCATCTTAGGTTAGTAATTTTGTGGACTCCTTTGATACATAAGCATGATTTCCATATCCATACACATATTTCATTGATCTTTTTGTACATCCAGCAGCGACCATGCTGCTAGGAAGTCCTCCTCCAAGAATGAGTTTAGACATCAGGAGAATCCTACAACTGTTAAAACAACACAAAGTGGGAGATTTGTACTTGTACCAAAATCACATAGAAATTAGGATCTATGGCTGTGAGTTGGCCCCATATAAACTTCCCATATATCTCCCAATGAGGTTATTTGATCTGGAGTACTTCAGGCAGGTAATCAACTCAGATGAGGTACATTTTGTTAAAGCCAAAAAGAAGGCCCAGCTCAAAATCAAAGATCTACTAGGCCTCTTTGTATGCAATAGCAGAGAAGTTGGAAAAGAAGCAGAAGAAGTCCTTCAGAGACTCAAAACTAAAACAAAGCTTCATGTGGAGATATGACCCCTATGACTTCATCTGCAATAGAAGACAGAAAAATAAGATGACTCCCTACATTCACCACCGAATCCCTGAAATAGAGAAATATGTAAATCAGTTGGAATTGGTGGAGAATACTCTAGTGGACAGAGATAGCACTGAAGTTGCTGTTGAAAATGCACTAATTGATTTAGAGAAAAGGCTTTATGAAGGTTCTTTCCTACAGGTTCCAGGAGAATCTCAAGTACAAGGAGAATCAGAGGCACACAATGAACAACACACAGAAGAAGAATCCCAGGTATAAGAAGAATCATAGCAGCTAGACCTATCAGAGGAAATAGGTCAAATAGGTACACAACAGCCCAATATGAGTAGTCCCCCTAACTTGCAAACTCCTCTAAATGAGGAAAAATGCCTCAAAAGGAATATGGAGGAGGCCACTACATTAGGCATAGCAACCATACAAACATATGCATAAACTAGCCTAGTCAAAAGGTAGAGGTTAAATCCTATTTCGGAGCAAGAATTCACAGAAGAAACAATGGGGGCCACCAGCACAGAGAAAGAAATAAGTAGGCTTGCTACTCCTTCTAGGGGCACACCAAAACCTTCCACATCTCATACTCAGATGTTGGAGAGGCAATAGAGTGTTGAGTGTCCTCAGTTAGGATGCCAGTAAACAAAGATCAAGATATCAGAGAAAGGTATAAGGAAATCAAAGCCAAGAATGAGAGGCTAAAGGTCCAGACTTATGCACAGTACCTCAAGATGGCACCTACCAACCAAACAAGGCTGATGTCAGCCTATGATGTGAAAGAAGGAAAAATGCAAATGACATTCATGAAACCCACTACTCAACAACCAAGATCAGCAACTGACTTCCAGAAGATAGATTTTGAAGTGCTGGCAAGGGACATACATCCTATTGACTAGATTGAGCTGCGCAAACAAACATGGGAGATGATTTACTCCATCCTGACAGGGAAAGTCATCGCAGCCCACCAATTGCAGAACTCCTTGAATAATATATCAGCTCAGTTCGAATTGGAGAAAGCCTCTTCATAGGCAAAAGACACTAGAATCAATTCCTTAGAGGACTTAATCATTGGGTTGGGACACGATCCCAAAGATGTAAAGGCCATTGAAAAGTTGATAAAAAAGAAGAATGATGACATAGCTGCTTTGAAGAAGCAACTCAAAATTCCACCATTGCATCATCCACAAACAACAGAAGTCCTGGAAACACAAAAAGGACAAGAAGAGCTTATGGATTTGGTCCTCAAGCTAAATGCCCAGTTGAAAGGAATAGAGAAATAATTGGGCACATTGATTTAGTCCAAACAGAGTGAAATGGCCACTACCTCCACAACTGCCATTCCCACAGTAACAACTACAGTCCCTTCAACATTGGCAACCTCTCGAGCACCAATAACTCCAACTGCTACAACACTTCCAGTCACAACAGAATTTACAACAGTAGGTACTTCAACAGAGAAGATAATAGAGTTAGTGAAAGCCATGGAGGAAAAGTCCATCCAGGCAATAGAGCTAAAAAAACTTAAGGAGAAAGTGGCAAGCCTAGAAATTGACTGTAAGCTTGCACAAATACAGCAAAAAGAAGAAGCACAGAAAGCCCTAAGAATGGGTGAGAAGATTAAGGTCCTAGAGAAGGATCTAACATTACAAAAGCCACTAGGACAGACTAAGGAGATGCTCTGGGCCAATATTATTAACTCTTTCAATGATATTTGGCCATCAATTCAAGTAATATTCGAGCAAACAGAATTGGTGAAAGTGGCCACCGAAGCAATACAAAAGGTAAAGGAAGACCTAGGAGACCATCCTGAGGATGCTAATCGACTCATCCAATTCTTGAACAACAAGAACATGCATGAACTAAATGAGCTTGGTTTGGAGGAAAGAAATGAAGCCATCATTAAAGTCAAAAAGGTTCTTTCTAAAAGAAATCATATGCTTAAACTAGAGGGAAAATGCCATAACATGTAGGTTGGCATTGACAGATGCATGGCAAAGTTAGAAATTTTGAGGGATAAAGGCCTTCCTAGTCCCATGGTAATCAATGACAAACTTATGACCCAATTGAACTATGTTGACAGATTAAAGAAATTGTCCAAGGAACAGGCAAGCACTTCAGGAATCAAAGCATTGCCAAGAGGGAGAGTATTATATGATACTTTAGAAAATCTATTCTTCTTAGAGAATGAGGTGAAACATATTTTTGTCACAAAGCCAAAATTTTCCAAATACACTGAGGCAGACGAGATATATAGAAGGATGCTCAAGGTAAAGTTACCTAAAGATGAATGATGGGAAAAAATGACATATTTACTATAAGTTACCACAGTAAATCTAAAGGCAGGTGAAAAGATGGATAAACAGGGTCAAAGAGTATAAGTAAAATATTAAAGACAAAGGTGATTCCAGGATACAAATATCAGCCAACTTAAAGAGCTCAAATTTGAACTGCAAACAACTAGCACTATCACAATAAAAGGGACAGCGTGATGCAGTTTTCCATCTATCTCTATCTTCATGCTTGAAGATAATTTGATTTCCTAGATTAAATCTCAAAATGTTATGAGATATTTTGTAAATTTTTTGTTGAAATACTTCACCTTTTGAAGTATTTAGGGTGGATTCAAAGATATTTTTGTAGGCATTTTTCTATCAAGTTAAAGTACTATTCTATCGAGATTGGATTGGCTTGCTGGATCAAGGAATAAAGTAAAGAAAATTCACAAGATTCTTGTGTAAAGAGGAAATCAAATAAGTATTTTCTCTCATGTGTATTATTGTTTTTCTTTATGTTTATTAATAATCATATTTGTTTCTATGAAATCTGAATGGTAAATTAGGAATGATATTTCAAAACATGCTTTAATGCACTCTGCCTTGACTGTTTACATTCTTAATGTTTTGTGCTAAACTATATTAGTTAAGGAATTCTTAAATGCTCCCTTACTTCCATATTTTCCCCCTCGGTCTATAGTAAAGGATTCTTTGTTGCCCTTTGCTGATGATCACTTCCTGCTCTTCATGTTGATCCCGATCTAAGGTTTCTTCATTGCCCTTTCACCTTGGTTAGGACTATCTCATCCATTTAACCTGAAGATTTGCCTTTTGCTTTGCTAGCCTGCCCTTTGAACACTCCCTTTAGTGATCTGGTCTAGTTAAGCCATCCTTTGATTGACTCCATAGCCCAATGGCTTGAAGGCCTTGCTCCATCCATCTGTTCCTAGAATTCCACCACCCAACCAAATTCAAAACCTTATGAACACTAAGAACTAGCCTAAAATCCCATCCAAAACAAAGTTAAATTATAAAGAGAGAGCCTTATTTGGACTTACGTTACTAGAAATCGAGTCTAAAAGATTAGGTTTGTGGTTACCTCAAATTATTCCTTCTTTTGATAACTTCTAGGGAAGACTTCTGAGTGATAACACGTTTCATATTACTTCTATTGAAATCAATGGATTTGTGACCAAACATATTGCAAGAAAAATAATATCCCTTAAAGTACCTGGAAGCTGATGATCTTTCTGTGAGATGATTATTAGCTTGAAACATTATACTTCTACAACTAGCTGCAACTTGTACAAAATTATGGCTTATAGAATATTCAACATAATTGATCAGAAGAAAAAATCGATTAACACTTCTATAGTTAGGAGTAAATGATTTCCTTTGAAGATTTTCTTTCCTTGGTTGTTGATGGGGTTGACTTCTTATCTCCTTGTTGAGCATTTCATATTTTATATTAGAATTCCTTGCCTCAGATTGCGAGCTAGATTCACCTTTAATAGTTTCATGAAAACCAAGACCATATTTAATGGCAGGAGACCTTTGACTACTAAGAATATTATCCAAAATATTAGTACTATCTTGAAATCGCAAATGTTTATCCTTTTCTTCTAATTTACCTTTTAGTTTATTTACCTCAAACTGATATTGCTTTTCCTTTTCTAGAGATTATATCATCATGATTTCTTCAACCTTTCTTCCTTCCTCCACTTGTTTTAATTTGAGAATCTCATTTTCTTGTTCTTCAAATGCTTGAAGTAGTTCTTCATTCTGCTTATTTGATTTTTCAAGATCTTCTTTTAGAGAGATGACCTCTGCTTCAAGACGTTTACAGTAACTGGTTCTTTCATTAAGTTCCTTGGTTGTTGTATCCTTTTCATTCACTTAATTTATTAATGATGTTACTTCATCATGCGGCCTTTAACACTGATCTTCCTTTTCCTTGTACTGCTTATTTATTTTGTTTCCTTCCTCCAATTGAGTTTTTAACCTGGTAACCTCTTCCTTGTATGTACACTCCCTTTTATTAAATAGATCTTGTTGATCTCTAATTTTATCCGTGAGCCTTTTAATTTCTTTTCCCAAGAAAAAACCCGTAATTTCCATTATCAAAAAAGAAAATTACATGTTGTATCATCTGCATAAAGATTATGCTAATATCAGAGATGGACCAAGCCATCTATCCAGTGTCACATCATAGTTCAAAAAGGACCATAAATATTTAGATAAAAGTCATATAATATAAACATGATAATAACATCACAACATTCATAAAATATGTATCAAAAATCAAGACCAGCCGAATGATCATGGAAGGTCATTCGCTACATCTCCCCCAACGTGCTCGATGAATGACTTATGGAAGAACTGATATATTTCATGTTCTCTATGTTCCTGAATTACCCACTGCCTCGTGGATTGTTTTTTGGCTTCCTTGGAAAGGTCGTTAGAAATCTTGTCCATTCCCTGTATATGTGAGAGCTAACAATAAAATCAAAGTGTGATTTTAGTGTAATGACCTCATCTAGTAATCCCATAAGTGTGTGCACATGACAGTGAGATGCAAAGTTGAACCAATTGATGGTAGTATTTGAGTCCCCAAAGATCTGTATCTTGTTGCAGTTTTTCTCAAGTGCAAAAATGAGTAGGTGTCTGAGGTTGTTTAGTTCTGAATAATTGTTTGTGCCCCACCCTAATCCCATTTTAAGCTTGTAATAATGTCTTTCCAATATGAATAGTATTTCTCCTCCCATCTGAGGCTATTTAGTTCTAAATAATTGTTTATGCCCTGCCCTAATCCCATTTTAAGCTTGTAATAATGTCTTTCCAATATGAATAGTATTCTCCTCCCCCACAACCAGTGTCTTAGGTCGATCCATCAAAATAAGCCCATGGGAATGTTCTATCAATAACTTTAGGAGTAATATTACGGGTATGTTTTGATATCTTTTCTTGAGGTACTAAGTGATATAGTGCTTCAATGTTATTGCATATTGATGTCCACTGAATGATGGAACCATGGAATATGATTTGATTCCTGGCCATCCATATACCCTAGTAGATAAGTAGGGGGAGCTCACATATTTTTTGTGATGTTGCTGACATCCACCATGTTTTCAAAGCAGTGGTGAGTTGTGCCCCATTCCATATGATATTGATATCGAGGGAGATATATATCTGATTCCACGCATGCTTTGTCATTGGGCAATGAAGGAAGAGGTGGCCTATGTCTTCAGCCTATTCCTTGCAAAGGAAACATCGTGATGGTACATGTATAGCCTGACAATTTAGGTTATCATTAGTAGGTGCTTTGTTTGATAATATGAAACACATGAACAATCAAGATTTGTGTGGTGCCTTAAGCTTCCAGAGGAGTCGCCACCACCAAACAACTTTCGTCAAGTTCTGTTTCGGTATAAGGAAAGTATGTTGATCCCAGGGTGTATAACGATTACTAGGGGATGTATCCTAGATGATTTCATCTTCTTGATCAATAATTCTGACAAGTGACTCATTAAGTGCCCCAGTGTAGCTGGTCCAATCGTTTCTCCAAAAATCTGGTAACATGAGGTCCTATGCTGATAACCAAGCCTGTGAGAGCCATGTGGTGTTTCTACCATCTACAATTTGGGAAAGCTGAGTGATACCAACCAGTTCAAGATACTTTCTGAGAACCAGTGGTAGTATATGTGCATTTCCATAGCTCTACCATGCATCAATTCCAAAGTGTACATGATCACTTGATCCAATCTTCCATGCTAATCCTATTTTTATGACTGATACATAATGAGTAATATCTTTCCATATGATGGAAGAACCAATACTACCCTTGTTCGGCCTGCGAACCCATTCGATAACTATAACAGGGTATATGTATTTGTGATAAACCACCTCTTTCCATAAATTATCTGATGTTATTATCTGCCAACCCATTTGTGTTGTTAAAGCCAATGCAAATATATTCAAATCCTTTATGCCCCACCCTCCCCATATTTTGGGCTTTCCAATTCTCTCCCATTTCACCCAAGCAAAGGTGCTTCCAACATGCTTCCCTCTCCATAAGAATATCCGACATATTTTTTGTATTATGTTGGTGATGCCTTTTGGTATCCAGGCTAGAGCCATCCAGTATACTGGTATAGCCTCTGGTACTGATTCAATTAGTACTAATCTGCCTCCTCTAGATATCCATCTCTTCTACCAGATGTTGAAGTGCCCTTCAATTGTTGTAATGAGCCAAGACCAGTTCATTATGCGGTAATCATTTGGTTTGAGTCTAAATCCAAGATACATGAGTCTGGCCCCCATGTCTAGTCTTGTGAATTTAAATTGTTGTAGTGCATGTATTTGTCTATTTAGTAAACAACATACAAACATAATGGTTGATTTGTTGTTCCTGTAGCTTTACAAAATAGGGACAGAATATGCTTGAAACAAGTGGTGTCTTGAGTAGATCCATTTAAAAATATTAGTACATTGTCGAAAAATAAAAGATGTGTAAGATAGGATAATTTGTCATCTTGACCCCACTTAAAAACCCGGATGCTCGGGCATTGGACATGAGCTGACTTAAGCCTTCCATGATCAAGAGGAATAAGAGGGGTGATAAAGGAAACCCCTATCTGAGGCCGCACTCAACATCAAAAAAATTGGATGAAACCCCATTGATGAGTATGCTATATGATGCATATGTGATGCAACACATAATCCATTTTATGAAAGTATGTGGAAAAACAATATGAGTAAGTATAAGTTGAAGGTATGTCTAGCATGCTCTATCAAATGCTTTAGAAAGTTCAGTTTTGAGTATGATGCTCTTAATGTTCTTGAGCTTAATGGAATGTAGCCCTTTTTGTGCAGTACCAATGGCTTCATGGATCTGTCTATGATTGAGGAATGTAAATTGATCCTTGGATATTTGCTTGGATAATATGGGTTTGATGCGGATCACAATGATATTGGATATGATTTTGTATATGAAATTGCATAAGGAAATAGGTCGATAGTCATCAAAAGTCTGGGGGTTATCAACTTTGGGAAATAGTGCTATAAATGTATAATTAAACGCCTTGTGCATCTTCCCAGATAGTTTGCAATCCTCGATAGCCATGAGGATATCTGATCCTATATGGCCAAAAAAGGTAATATAAAATTCAATAGGCCATCCATCTAGTCCAGGGATTTTGTCGTTTTTGAACCACTTCAGAACAACTTCAATCTCCCCCAGCGTGACCAGTTTATTCAATATCTCCACATCCTCCTCATCCACAAATTAAGGCATTATCTCGGCAATGTAGAGTACTTCTACAATGGTAGCTTCTCGTGGGGTTCTCAAATTTTGGGACAAATGTCTAATGCCCATATCAACTAGCTGAACGAATGTGTTGGCCTCCCTTCCATTTTGATTTCTTGAACTCCATATTGTATTGATTAGTTTCCTCCCCCTGGCACATTATTGGAAGAATTTAGTATTTTCATCCTCGAACTGTAGCCAAATAGCTCTGATCTTTAATTTCCGAGTCTCCTCTTTCTGTCTTAATAGTTTAATATTTTCTTCTTCCAACTTGATAAGTTGTTTCTTCCTTTCAATGGATATATAACCTGAATTTCTAGTGCCCTCCATCTCCTTAATTTTCGCTTCAGTTTTTAGTATTGTAGCATCATCTCTTATCTTTTTCCCTTTTTCCCATAATATGGTCTTGTGCTTGATCTGGGATCAATTACTAGATATGACTGTGGCTGGTGAGGAGTTGTTATCTTGGCCATAGTGAATCCAAGATTCCTTTACAAATTTGTGCGATTCTGCTTCCTCAAGCAAATCCGAGTTAAATTTAAAAGGAGAGTTTGGCTTACAATTGGGATTCACGACTTCAAAAAAAATAGGGAAATGATCATATATACCCCCCGATCCCACTCACTATCTAATTCTATCCAACCAATCCACCAATGGTTCTCTAATGATAAATCGGTCCAATATTCAAGCCAATGCATCCTCACCTATTCTCCTATTTTTCGGGGTAGGATGGATCTTAGTAAAGTCTATATTTAAGAGGTTATAGGAATCCAATAGGTGCTCAAATTATTCAGTCAGGGGATCATTCTATGCTCGAGTTCCCCATGATTTTTCATGTCCCAATTAGAAGTTTAGCTATCTGCCAATGAAGATATTATCCATATATATTTATCAAGCCGAGTGGGGTATCTAGTTCAATAGATGTGATGTCTGCACCCAATACACCTTGACTTCCCCATATGTTATTAATCTTAATAGATATGTTATTGAAACCTATGGCGCATCCCCTCGATCGACCTATCACATCAAGTGTATGGAATGTCCAACCAGGAAGAAAGGTAGTCAGTAAGGTGTTGATGGAAACAACCTCTCCCAAATTATCTTGTAGGAATAATACATCAACCCTCTCATATTCAAAAAGTCTCTCGAGTGCCAATTTTTTGTCTGGGCTGGCCAAACCCCTACAGTTGAAAGATAGGCACTTTGTGGGGTAATCAATTCATGGTTTTCTTGTGCTCTAAGAACTCGGTCAATGGAAATTTGTATGCTTGTCGCCACCTCAATACCAGCCCTTTGGATATCCTCAGATATATTTGATTGCTTACCCCTGGGAATTTGTTGAAATTTAGGAGGAGGATTATCACCCAAGGCGAAGGTGTGATGTGGCTTGGCGTGGGAAAGGGATCGAAGATTGTATCTATGCTCTAAGTTATTGCCCGATGTATCCTCCCATTCAGAATGTAATGAAGGAATACCCTCAATTGTGGTGGGATTAGTAGCTAGAGTAGTGGGGGGTGGGGGTGGGGGGAGTCGATGCAATAGGACATGTGATGGGACTCAAATTGCATGCAGATAAACCCAAACCTGAAGAACAACTGATAAATTCGCATATTCATAATTCAAAACATTACAAGATATGGGAGGAGAGGATATGAGAGTACCCAGTACTAGACTAGTGTCCGAGGAATGAGATTGAGTGACCCGTGCATCAAGATTCCGAGCATTTGCTTGTTGAGGAGTCTTCCCAGTCTCTATCCTTTGCCTTGGGGGTTCCGTTGTTCTATTATGTGCAGGAGTTGATCCAGTATCCAATAGTGTCTGTGTGCCCTTTGTCGCTTGTCTTCTTGGGGATTCGATGTGAACATTGGTGATCAATGGGAAGTCTTTATACTAGTGATCAAATTCATGGCATCATGTGCACCGGAAAGGTACCCCCTCATAGTCTAGCATATGCCATCTAATGAGCTCCTTGTATTGCAAGAGAAGAATTTCAACTAGCCCTTCTCTAGTATCCAAATGTATTAGAATTCAGGCAATGAAAGCTGTCGGATTCAATTTATGATCTATCGTGGTTTAGATATATCCCTAGATCATCCCCAACGCACCTGAAAATATCCTTCGACCAAAATTGCAGAGGCATACTAGGTAGTCATACCCATATAGGTCTCGCCCACAATTTTTTTTTTCAGGGTCGAATAGTGGCGACCATCGCTTAAGTAGTTGTAGGTTTTAACCCCGTACAGAAATTACCTGCATATGAATTCTAAAACACATAAAATAAACAATGCGAGAGCATAACACATAAAACAAATATACACAAAGATTTTCCCTTGGATCCCAAAACTAGGACTACCAGCTTGATTTTTCATTATATTCATTTGAATGTTACAATACATATATATACATGTTGAAGCATCCAATACCATGGACCGATAATCATCACGTCCAAAACCATGGACCGAAAACCATAGGTAGGTTCGCCCAACCTAATATAGGGTCCAAATTTTTTTTCCTAGGGCGCTGCCCCAGACCCCGTAGAGGGGGGCTACTTGCCCCCCCTCAAACCCCCTAGTGACCCCCCCACTACACAATCGACGCAACAAAGGGGGGGCTCCACCCCCCCAAAACCCCCAGTTAACTACATAGGTTAGTCATGGAAACAATATAACACAACCAAACATTCTCCCACTTGTTGTTTTCTTTCCACAGGGGGCCACAAGAGAGCTTAGTCATTTTTTCAACCCTGATACACCCATTGTTTCCCTTCACCAAGATAACTTCTCAGAGCTCACAGATTTTTTTAATGCATCTGTAGTATTCTTCAAAGTGTCCACCTTTACCAGCAACAACTTTTTGTCTTCTATCATATCCCTCACAAAGTGATATTGAACATCAATGTGCTTTGTCTTTGAATGATAAGCAGGGTTCTTTGCCAAGAAAATTGCACTCTGGCTGTTACAGTCTATCCTTATAGCTCCCTATACTAACCACATACTTGAACATAATCTCTGCAACCAAACTGCTTCCTTGCTTGCATGAGTGGTTGCCATGTATTCTGCCTTTGTAGTTGATAGTGCCACTAC
>APFE030156674.1:34935-48194 GCA_000404065.3 Pinus taeda
CCTCCTCCTCCTCCTCCTCCACCACCACCTCCTCCTCCTCCTCCACTTCCTACTCCTCCTCCTAATCCATATCCACGTCTACCTCCTCCTCCACCACCACCTCCTTCTCCTCCCCCTTCTCTTCCTCCTCCACAACCTCAACCTTTGCCTGCTCCTACTCCTCATCCTCCACCTCCACCTCCTCTTGCACCACCACCGTCTCCACCTTCTCATCCACCACCTCAACCTCCACCAACAACGCCACTTCCTCCTCCTCCTCTTCCTCTATCGCCACCACCTCCTCCACCTCCTCCTCAACTGCCTTCACCCTCTCCTCCTCCTCCTCCACCTTCTCATCCACCACCTCAACCTCCACCAACAACGCCACCTCCTCCTCCTCCTCTTCCTCTGTCGCAACCACCTCCTCCTCAACTGCCTACATCCCCTCCTCCTCCTCCTCCACCTTCCCCACCACCATCACCACCATATGATCCTCCTCTTCATCTGCCACAACCACCACCCCCACCGCCAATGCCACCACCTTCGCCTTTGCCTCCTCATCCTTCTCGTCCTCCTCATCCACCTCCTTTGCCTCTGCCACCTCCTCTGCCATTGTTGCCACCCCCCTCCTTGCTGTCCCATCCCCTCCACCTCCTCCTCCATTGCGTCCTCCTCCTCTTGCCCTGCCTCCTTCGATGCCTCCTCCCTCGCTACTCCCTCCACCTTCACCCGCATCTCCTTCTCACCACCTCCTCCTCCTCCTCCTCCTCTACTTCCATCTCCTCCTCCTCCTCCCCCAACTCCTTCTCCCCACCTCCACCTCCACCTCCTCCACCTCCTCCTCTACCTCTGCCTTCACCTCCACCTCCTCCTCTGCTTCTCCCTTCACCTCCACCTCATCCTCCTCCTTTGCCTCCTCCTCCTCCTCTTCTTTGCCTCCTCCACCTTCACCTCTACCTCCTCCTCCTCTGCCTTCACCACCGCCTCCTCCGGTGCCTCCTCCTCCTCCGCCTCCACCTCCTCCTTCTCCTCCTCTTCGTCCTTAGAAAGCTTAAACAAAATAAATTTGCATATCGTTTCATTCTTTTTATTTATAATACTTACTGAGAAAAATTATATATCAATATATACATGATAATATAACAAATAATATTTATAAAAAAATGCAATATAAATAAGTGTTATGGGCACAACAATTTAATTAGTAAAATTTAATTTAGTTTTCTAGTTTAAGTCAAATACTATTTTCGCAATTTCACTAACAAAGTTCTCATAAAGGTGATTAAAATTAAGTGTGGCCACCTATGATTTCCAATATCAAAGTTGTAAGGGTGGTGAAAAACAAAAGTGAACACTGAGTAATTGAAGTGCGGTGTAGTTGAGGAGGACAACATTTTCATGTTTTGTTTGGAAAAAAAATAGGTTTAACTATTTTCCACATATTCATATTTCAACATGTCTATATTTAAAAGTATTAAGAATAATTTTTATATTTAAAAATACAATTTACAATGTTCAATTTATTTTTGTATTAAAAATTTCAAAAATATATAATCTGAGTGTCAAATTCCAATTCCAACCAGAAAAACAAAAAGCTGAATCTATTTTCATATTAGAATATAGAAAGAAAAAAAAACCTGAGACATCAAAGTTTATCGCCCACCCAAGGAACATTTCCAATCCATCATTTAACAAACCAGGAAAGAGGTGTGAATGTTTGCAAGAATTTCTATGTTTTTTACATCATAATTTTGGGGTTACGTATATCAATGATTGATGTATCCGTAACGATAAGACCAAAGTTAAGTGCAGAACTAATATAGTAATTGAGGACGAATCTTAGATGAGGAAGTGTTCAAACTTTTCAATGTGTGAGCAAATGTATAATGAAACATGAAAAGTATCAATATGTGAAAAGTATCAATAAATAATTCCCATAGTTGCAAAAAAATAATTATAAATCATTTTTCAACATTTCAAATGTGAAAACAAAATTAAAATATCATTAAATTCAAAACCAATTAAAAAAGAATAAAAACAAATTTAAAAAAACTCGAGAATCTAACCAATTGACACATTAGAAAAGCAATATAACATTTAATTGATTGTTAAAAAATAATGCATAAAGTGAACCGTTGCAAATACTATCCTATAAACCTAAATTAAAAGATCATTAAATTGAAAACAAACATAACAATAAAAAAATCATTAAAGTAAAAAGAAAAAATAGAAAAGCGTGAGAATCTATAACCGACGAATTGACACGTTCAGAAAAGCAATATACATTATCTGACTGGTAAAAAATCATGGATAAAGTGGACCGTTGCAATACTATCCAATTTGCAGAAAAACATGCAAGAAGTTTAACGGTTGCTATCTGGTTTTAAATGTGAGTAATTTAACCGTTGAAAGGACGCGGAGGAATATATATATCAACTGTTTGCATTATTTATAACCTAACCTCTTCCTCCATCTATGTATTGTTTAATTATTTATAACATTAACTATTCCTCTATCTTTGTTTTTGTTTGGCATGCTTCCCTGGTTCTCTGTTACAGTAGGTAGCCTGCTTCTATGTCAACTAGACTTCTGGTGGAGCAGATCGGAGGCAACCAGATCAATCCCTTCCGACGGAGATGTTCGATGGTTAGTGATCACTTTTCTTTTTTCCTTTTGATTTCTTCAGAAGCCATTGATATCTTCATAAATAATTCAGCAATTTTAATCTCTTCATGATCGGATGTAACCGGCAACGGCAACGGCAACGGCAACGGCAACCAGATCGTCCGGTGGAGAAGTTCAATGATTGATCACTTCTGTTTTTTCCCTTTTATTTTCCGACAAACCCTGGATTTCTTTGGAAATAGTTCAGCAATTTTAATCTCTTCATGCTTATGTCAAATTTAGTGTATAACTTTTATTTGATTGTATAACCTCTTCCTTCATTAATACTTTGTTGGGCATGTTACTATAGGTAGCCTGGGCTTCAGGTGGAGCAGATCGGAGGCTCTTGATTTTTTGGAAATAGGTCCGCAATTTAGTGTATAATTTTTTGATCGAAGACATTTTAGATGTAGACAATCATATGTTGGGAGAACTGAATGGAAGAAGTAAGGAAATGCTGGTGGCTACAGGATTCACAAAATGATACCGAGTTACAGGTATGTATGTATGGATCTAGCTTCTCTTTCAACAGGTTAAGTTGGATGTGACTAGTTTTGCCAACGCTCGCTCCATGTATCTATATGCTGGTTTGAATTAATTCATTTTTGGATTAATAAGGGATTTCCTATGGCTTTTTAGTCATCTAATTCAATATTCTGTATTAGTTTTATTGTCAACTTAACCCATCTGCCTCTTTTTAGGAATTAACCTAGGCATATTATTTCTTTATTTAATTTATATTTTTTTAATTTGTGAAGGTTTAATATACCTCTCGATGATTTGGCTTGCGCGCGCAACATCCTCGGCTTCTTGATGGCAATGTCGGGTAATTTCGGGGTTTATTTGATACTTCGTCTAATGACCGGCCTAACATCCAGTGGCTTAGGCTTATCTTCCTCTGTTTTGGCAACGGAGCCCGTGGGTCCTTCAGAAGAGATCCAGTAGGCATGTCGGCCTTATACTTCGATTCCTTCGACATAGGGTTGCCCTCGTCTCCACTCCCTCCGCCTTGTATTGCCTCGAAGGAAGCGCATCAAAGTTATACATCCCCGCTTCAGGCCACTCACAACTTCCCGGCTCACCCCCGCTCCCCGGTTTTTCAAGAAGATGAGCATCGCCCTCATGTCGAACTTGTCAACGATAATTGCCTTCAGAAAATATGCAGGCAACTCTGCAATTTTGTTAACGAAAACGCTCAGATATAAATTGGTAACAAGATTTCCCACGTTGAGGTTCAGTCCATCGTAGACTATCGCGCAAGCCAGCCATATGCACGCCATTGCAACCATCCTCCTGCGCGTCACGGGCGCCTTGAAAACGTCCACATGGCTTCCTGATGAATCGCCAGCGTCTGTGGCAGCTTTTAGGTCCCCGTCCAAGGCCAACGAAACTCCCACTGGTATTGACTTCCGGTTCTTGGACCTCTTCTCGGGGTACCCACGGGCTGCGACATTTCCATCAAGAAGGCGAGGAGGGAGTTGTCTGCGCAAGGCAAGCTCAGGACTATGATGATTTGAGTTCGAGTTTAATAAACAGGGACTTTATAAAGTTGAAGCCTAGCCTACACGTAATATTCTTTGAAATATATTTTCCATTTTTGAAGTTGAAGCCGCATGCCTATAGAATTTCCTTTATGCTGTTGCTTCAACAGGTTAACCTGTTTTGCTTCAATTGGACGTGGAATGTTTTTTTCAAGTAAAATCGATAAGCGTTTTTTCACCTCTAATTCCATTGTTTTCTCAGTTATAATTTTTTTTTAAATAAAATCGATTAGGGTTCTTTCACCTGTAATTCCTTTGTTTTAACAGCGATATATATACACTTGTTTAATTTATTTCGCTGTATGTTTTTTTAAGTAATTTAATAGTAATTTAAGTGAGTCAAATTTTATTACATGTATTTTCATCATGAAAATAGGTTGAATACTCTATAAAATTTATATTTCAATAATTCATAAATTAGATTTTGATTATAAGTATTTATATACTTTCTATATAGTTTTATTTACTAAAATAAGAAATAGGGAATTTTATTTTATTTTTTATTGATATAGAAGGTTAATTTTTTTAAATATTAATTTGTGTTAAATAAAAATCTTTTTTTAGAAAAAAAAATATTTGGGTGCTTTCACTGAAGTAAATTGTCATTTTACAATTTCTTCAACATTAATATATTTTACATGATTCTTCTTAGTTTTTATATTTTTAATAATACAATATATGAATTTTATATTAGTGATTTTATCTTTTTAAAGTGTTTTTTTTTTATCAATTTATTATTTAATTACTTAATTAAACAATTTTTTTATATATGTTTTTATTGTATTTTGAAATTTATTTTATTATAGAATTTATATTATGTAAAATATGCTTTCAATAAACATAAATTTGTATTTTGTAACTTTGATAATAAGTCCATGACTTATGTTCACTACTTTTTTATGTGAAGTTCTTTTACTTTAATGTAGGATGTATATTTATAATATACATTGAGACTTAGCGTCTAGGTTTGGCTAGTTGAGTGTAGGTTAGGCTAGAATGGGGTGGGATAGGCTAAGCATGGCTAGGCCAAGTTAGTTTATGTTAGACTAGGCTTGAGTAGGCTACTCTAGGCAAGACTAGGATAGGTTAGTCAAGTTTAAGCTAAGATAGGCTAGGTTAGGCCAAGCTAGTTTAGGCGAGGAAAGCTTAGGTCATGCTAGTGTATGTCAAACTAGGCTAAGCTAGCTTAGGCCATGCTAGGCCAGGTTAGTTTAAGTTAGGCTAGGCTAGGCTAAGATAGGATAGGCTAGGCTAAGCTAGGCTATGTTAGGTTAGGCCCAACTAGTTTAGGCTAGATTAGGCATGTGATAGGCTACGTTGGATAATCTAGTATAGGATAAGTTAGGTTTGGCTAGTTTATGATAAGCTACTTAAGGTTAGGCTAGGCTAGGCTAGGCTAAGGTAGGATATGGTAGGCTACGATAGGCTTGAATAGGCTTGGCTAGGCTAGGATATGTTAGGTAGGATTAACTGGTGTAGGGTAGGGTAGGATAAGGTAGGATAGGTTAGCGTAGGCTAGGCTAGGCTAGGGTAGGCTAGGCTAGGGTAGGCTATGGTAAGGTAGGGTAGGGTAGGCTAGTTTGGGATAAATGTTTGACTTCGGCTAGGCTAGGCTTAGGATAGGGTAGGCAAGGCTAGGCTATGCTAGGGTAGGTTAGGTTGGATATGATAGGTTGGGTTATGTTAGGTAAAGTAGGGTAGGCTAGGCCAACTAGGCTAGGGTAGGCTAGGTAGGCTAGGTAGGCTAGGGTAGGTTAGGGTAGGGTATGCTCGGGTAGGTTGGGCTAGGGTGGGCTAGGTATGCTAGCGTAGGGTAGGGTATACCATGGTAGGTTAGGGTAGGTTGGGCTATGCAGGGCTAGGCTATGGTAGGGTAGGCTAGGCTAGGTTAGGCTAGCTAGGCTAAGCATGAGTAGGGTAGGATAGGTGAGGCTAGGCTAGGCCTTGGTAGGTTATGATACTCTAGGCTAGGATAGGTGAGGCTATAGTAGGATAGGGTAGGGTAAGGTGGGTAAGCTAGTCTAGGATAGGCTAGCGCAGGCTAGCCTAGGCTAGCCTAGAGTAGGCTAAGCTAGCGTAGGCTAGGCTAGGGTAAGTTAGGCTAGGCTAGGCTAGGCTAAGGTAGTCTAGGCTAGGGTAGGTTGGGATAGGCTTGGGTTAGGTAGGCTAGGATAGGCTTACGATAGGGTAGGCTAGGGTACTTTATGTTAGGGTAGCTTTAGTATGCTAGGATAGGCTAGGTTATGCTAAGCTAGGTAGGTTAGGCTAGGCTAGGCTAGGCAGGGTATGGTAGGCTAAGGTATGGTATGATAGGCTAGGGTAGGCTAGGATAGGTAGCCTAGGGTAGGCTAGGCTAGGGTAGGCTAGGCTAGGTTAGGGTATGGTAGGCTAGGCTAGGTTAGTCTAGATTAGGCTAGACGAGATTAGGCTAGGTTAGGCTAGGCTATGCTAGATTAGAGTAGGCTAGGCTAGCTCAAGGTAGACTACTCTACACTAGATTACATAGATTATGTTAGATTAGTCTATCCTAGGCTAGGGTAATTTAGGTTAGGATAAGCTAGATTATGCTAGCCTAAATTAGGCTAGAATAAGCTAGATTAGGCTAGACTAGGCTATGATAGGCTAGGATATATTACGCTAGGTTAGATTTGGCTAGATTAAGATAGGATATGCTAGGTTAGGCTATATTGGGGTAGGTTATATCATGCTAGGTCAGGATAGGCTAGGCTAGGTTAGGCTAGAATAGATTAGGCAAAATTATGCAACATTAGGCTAGATTAGCCAAGATTAGATTAGATTAGGCTACATTCACGAAGATTAGGCTATATTATGCTACGCTAAGGTAGATTAGGTCATGCTAGTCTAGGCTAAGCTAAACTAGGTCAACCTAGATCAAGGTAAATTAGGTAGGGTAGATTAGGCTAGGCTATACTAGATTAGGCTAGGCTAGGCTAGGTTAGACTAGACTAGGCTAGGCTAGATTAGATTATGTTAGATTAGGCTAGATTAGGTTAGGGTGGGCTAGATTAGGCTAGATTAGGCTTGGCAAGTCTAGGCTAGGCTAGATTACACTAGCTTAGGGTAGATTAGATTAGACTAGATTAGACTAGATTAGTCTAGATTAGGCTAGACTAGACTAGACTACCCTACACTATACTAGCCTCGCCTAACCTAGCCTAGCCTAGATTAGACTGGACTAGACTAGACTAGACTTGATTAAACTAGCCTAGCCTAAACTAGACTAGACGAGCCTAACCTAAACTAGACTAGCCTAGCCTAGCCTAGTCTACAATAGCCAACACTAAGATTGTTTAGGCCAGTTTAGTCTAGTATAATCTAGCCTAGCCTAGCCTAGATTGTACTAGGCTAGGCTAGGCCAATCTAGATTAGTCTAGACAAGATTAGGCTAGGTTAGGCTGGGTTAGGCTAGGCTAGATTAGAGCAGGGTAGGCTAGCTCAAGGTAGATTACGCTACACTAGATTAGCATAGATTAGGCTAGACTAGGCTATGCTAGGCTGGGGTAAGTTAGGTTAGGATAAGCTAGATTATGCTAGCCTAGATTAGGCTAGAATAAGCTAGATTAGGCTAGACTAGGCTATGCTAGGGTAGGATAGATTAGGCTAGGTTACAACTAGATTAAGATAGGATATGCTAGGTTAGGCTAGATTGGGGTACGTTAGATCAGGATAGATTAAGATAGGCTAGGCTAGGTTAGGCTAGAATAAATTAGGCAAAATTATGCAACATTAGGCTAGACTAGCCAAGGTTAGGCTAGATTAGGCTAGATTAGCCAAGTTTAGGCTAGATTATGCTACGCTAAGTTAGATTAGGCCATGCTAGGCTAGGCTAGGCTAGGCTAAATTAGGTCGGCGTAGATCAGGGTAAATTAGGTTAGGCTAGATTAGGCTAGGGTAAGCTAGATTAGGCTAGATTAGTCTAGGCTAGATTACAGTAGATTAGGGTAGATTAGATTAGACTAAATTACACTAGAATAGTCTAGATTTGGCTAGAATAGAATAGACTACCCTACACTAGACTAGCCTCGCCTAGCCTAGCCTAGCGTTGATTAGACTAGACTAGACTAGACTAAACTACCCTAGCCTAAACTAGACTAGACTAGCCTAACCTAAACTCGACTAGCCTAGCCTAGCCTAGTCTACAGTAGACTAACCTAGTTCGCACTAGTCTAGACTAAGATTGTTTAGGCCATTTTAGGCTAGCTTAGTTAGGTGGGGCTTGCTTAGGCTAGGTTAGCATATATAGTTTAGGCTAGGTAGGCTAAGCTACTTTATGCAAATCTAGTTAGGACAAGGTTAGGATAAAGCTAGGAAAACTAGTTGGGCAAAGTTATTTTATGCTAGATTAGGCTAGGCTAGTCTACGCCTCGCTATATTAGGATAGGCTAGCCTACACCTTAGTAGATCAGGTTAGGTAAGGTTACGCTAGGCTAGTTTCGGCCATGCTATGATAGGATATAGGCTATGCTAACATAATTTTGGGTATGATAGGCGAGGCTAGTCTATAGTAGGCTAGGCTAGGGCAGAGTAGGGTAAGGTAGGGTAGGCTATTTTAGGCTATGCTAGGCTTGTTCAGGCTAGTTTAGGCTAGCCTATGCAAGACTAGGCTAGTCCAAGCTAGTTTATCCTGGGCTCGGAAAGGCATGTTGGGTTAGGCTAGCGTAGGCAAGTCTGGTTTATGTTAGGCTAGGTTAGGCTAAGTTAGGCTAAGCTCTGTTAGGTGAAGACGGGCAAGGTTGACTAAGCTATTTTAGGCTATGCTAGTGTAGGATACGTTAGGCTAGGCTAGGCTAGACTAGTTTAGGATAGGTTAAGCTAGGCTAGGCTACTTTATGGTATGTTAAGCTAGATTAAGATAGGCTAGGCTAGGCTAGGCTAGTTTCAAATAGGTTATGCTAGGCTATGCTAGTTTACACTAGGATAGCTTGGGCAAGGCTAGACTAGTTTACACTAGGCTAGGTTAGCATAATTTATGCTAGGCTAGGCTAGGCTAGGCTAGTTTAAGCTAGGATAGTTTGGGCAAGGTTAGGCTAGGTTACACTAGGATAGCTCAAGATAGGCTATTCTAGTTTAAGCTTGTCTCATTTAGGCTAGGTTAGTATAGGCTAGGGTAGGTTGTCAAGGTTAGGTTAGGCTAGGCTGGTTAGGGTTAGGCAAGGCTAAGTTAGGTTAGGAAACTTTAGTCTACTTTAGGCTACATTATCCTACATTGGGCTAGTATGGACAAGTCTAGTTTAGGTAAGGTTAGGTTAGGCTAGTTTAAGCTAGGCTAGGCTATTTTATTCTATGGTAGGCTAGGTTAGGCTAAGCTATTTTATGGCAATATAGGTTATGCTATGCTATCTTAGGCTAGGCGAACCTAGGCTAGGATATGGTATCATAGGGCAGGCTAGACTAGATCAAGCTAGTTTTTGTTGGGGTAGGTTAAGCTAGTTTAGGCTAGGGTAGGGCATGGTAGGGTAGGCCACTCTAGGCTAGTTTAACTTAAGATATGTTATGCTAGCATAGCCCACGTTAGGCTAGGATAAAGTAGGCTATGTTACGCTTAGGGATAGTATGGTATGCTTGGGCAGTGTAGATTAGGGTAGGCTAGGCTAGGCTAGGCTAGGCTAGGCTAGGCTAGGCTAGTACAAACTAGGCTAGCAAAAGCTAGGCTATGTCAGACTAGGCTTGTATACGTTGGGATAGGATGGGCTAAGAAATCTAGGCTATGATAAAGTAGACTAAACTAGGCTAGGCTAGGATAAGGTTATAGTAGGGTACGCTATGGTATGCTTGGATATTGTAGGTTGGGCTAGGGTAGGCTATGTTATTTTAGGCTACACTAGGCTAGGCTAGGCTAGGCTTCTTTAGCCTTGTTAGGCTTGTTGAAATTTGGTACCCGAGGACGGGTGGTTCCCTTAGGCTTTGATCTTTGGCCTAGGGAAAAGTGTTTAAAATATTTTAATTTTTCTCCTAAAGTGACTTTATAATTTTTTATAAAGTTAAAATCTAATTTAAAAGTGACTTTAAGTGATAAAGTTACTAAAGTCTAATTTTAAAGCGACTTTAATAAAGTTAATGTAAAATTAGAAAGGAAAAGTGACTTTGGAAATAAATCACTAAGTGGGTCTTTATTAAAGTGGGGTGAGTTAAAAAATAAAAAGTGAGATTTAAAATGAGCATTTAATCTCAGCCATCTGATCTAAATCTATTTCAGCCATTGGATTTAGAGATCACCCAAAAGTCACTTGGAGTTATATTAAAGGAGGAAAAGGAGGAAAATATCATTCATTCTGTCATGAGCAGATTGCGAGAAGGAGAGCAAGAGAGCAAGGGAGATTTCTGGACAAGAAGGAGAAAGAGGCAGCAGTTTGGCACACATACCAGGCAGCTCTTCAGCAAAATCAGAACAGCAGAAAGACAAGCAGAACAGCAGCAAGAACAAGTAGAAAAAGCTAATTTTTTGCTGAAAACTGAGAAGTTTCCAGGTGGTCCGTTGGGCTAAAAACGGATAAGTTTGTTTGCTGAAAATAAAAATTATTTTGCTATAATTTTTGCTGAAATTTTCTTCCTGTAAAAAGACATTTTTCAGAAATAAAGAAGAGCTCTCAAACTGGTTTTCCCCAAGAGTTGTAGGGGGTTTTTCCAGGGTCACATTGACAAAAAATATCAGTGTTTTAATGTGTTTTAATGGCTGTTTATTACTGCTGATTTTTATTTCTGCAATTTCCAGCATTCTGTAAATTTTCCAGAACTTGTGTTTTCACCAATTTTTTTTTTCCAGCCTATTGAATGTATGTTTATGGGAAAGGGCATTTAACTACATGGGAGAAATAAGGAGAAACTGAAAACAGGGGTGGGAAAACAGAAATTTTAACATGGTATCAGAGGTTGAGTGCTGAAGGGCAGTTTGGGACAACAAAAGAGAAAAATTACAGCTGCTGATTTTTCACTCAGAAAATTCCAGCAAGCTGATTTTTCATAAACAACAGTTTTTATTTTTACTACAGCAGTGCTATTTTTCAGTTTTAGGACAGCAGGATGTCATTGGGATTGAGGGTGGAGGATAGGTTGGATGGGCATACAAATTACAGCGTTTGGAAGGAGAGAATGCAGAGTATATTTGAGGAGGCAGAAGTCTGGGATATCATGGTGCATACCACTCAGACCCCTGTTGTTGTGCCTACTGATGCTATTCAGTTGGCTGCTTATAATAGAAAGAACAACAAGGGTAAGAGGATGATTCTAGACGGAATCAAAGACCATTGCATTCCTCATGTGAGAGGAAAGAGCAATGCCCATGAGATGTGGACAACATTGTCCAATCTCTACCAGAGTACCAATGAGAACCGGAAAATGGTTCTGAAGGAGAAACTGAAAACATTAAGATGGGCAATGATAGTGCAGCTGGATATCTCACTAAGATTACTAATGTGAGAGATGAGTTGGCAGCGATTGGAGAGGCCATTCCACCCACTGAGTTGGTGCGGATTGCGGTAAATGACCTCCCCCGTTCATGGATGAACTTTGCTGATGGGGTTTGTGCACGTGAGAACCTTCCCACATGGGAGAGGTTTTGGGATGATTGCATTCAGACAGAGATCAGGAAAGGTCAGCTTGGGGCAACCAAGCCAGTTGAGCACGATGAGGATGTAGCACTGATGGCAGGAGGCAAGAAAGGCAAAGGGAAGAAGTAGGCTTCCACAAGCAATGGTGGGGGCAAAGACAAAGGTAAAGGTAAACAGGGTAACACACAGAAGGACTATTCCAAGGTGAAGTGTTGGAATTGTCAAAAGATGGGACACTATGTAGTTTTGTGTCCGGAGAAGAAAAAGAAGAAGGGGAAGGACCAGAGCTTGACAGCTTCAGCAGAGGTTGAGGACTTTGCAGGTCGTTTTGACAGGGAGTTTGCGTTCACTACGTGTGAGTCCTCGAGTGCAGGATCACCTGCCACACAGGTTCAGAGGGAGCATGCTTTTCTCTCGATTAGGGAGCATCTTCGGGTATCTGGTATGTAGACAGTGGGGCTTCACGTCACATGACAGGAGTTCGTGAGTACTTCTCAGAGATTTCAGAGAGTGGCACTGATATAGAGGTAGTACTCGGTGATGGCAGAGTTGTTAGAGCAGTCGGGGTGGGGACACTGACATTTCAGAGGGAGTCCAAACCTCCCTTGAAGGTAACATATGTTCTTTATGTACCATGGATGAGGAAGAACCTCATATCCGTCTCAGCTTTGGAGGACAGAGGATATGAGATACTGTTCAGGGGAGGACAGGTGTTGATGTATCCCAGGGGCACTCCAGCTGATTCAGCTAGAGCGATAGGTGTACGCCATGCAAAGGTGTACAAGTTTGCATTCCAGCCCCTTTTGGCATTGAGCAGTAGTACCGACAACAGAGCTAGCAGTTCTGAGCTGTGTGTGATTTGGCACCGCAGGATGGGACATATATATCATGGAGCCTTGAGGACCTTGCGAGAGATCACTACAGGGATGCCAGATTTCAGTACTGATTACTTTGATACTTGCAGAGGATGTGCGATGGGCAAGTTTGCCAAATCCCCTTTTCCCAGCAGTGACAGCAGAGCGACTAGGATACTTGATTTGATTCATTCTGATGTGAGCGGTCGAATGTCTCATGTTTCCTTGAGTGGATATGAGTACTATGTTTTATTCATTGATGATCACTCCAGGAGGACCTGGATTTATTTCTTGAAGACCAAGAGTGAGGTCTTCAAGCGGTTTCAGGAGTTTAGAGTTCTTGTGGAGACACAGACAGGTCGGAAGATCAAGTCCCTGAGGTCGGACAATGGGGGAGAGTACACCCTTGGAGAGTTTGTTGATTATTGTGCGGAGATAGGCATTAGGAGGGAGTTCACTGTTCCTTACAACCCCCAGCAGAACGGGGTTGCGGAGAGGAAGAACAGATCCATCGTAGGCGCTGCCAAAGCCATGTTACATGATCAGGGGTTGCCATTGTTCTTGGGGGCAGAGGCTGCAACACAGCTTTTTACTTGCAGAACAGGAGTCTGCATCGTGCCTTGGGGCACATGACTCCGGAGGAGGCTTTCTCT
>APFE030156680.1:0-17016 GCA_000404065.3 Pinus taeda
CATTGTCAAAGCACGCCAGTCCTCTGAAAGAAACATTCTCTTCACATCCCACATAGAATTCAAGAGGGATTGAAGAGATATGAAACCGGTGGCAAACCGTGTAATGGTGGGGTGCACCAACTCTTTGTTGTTGGTGTATCTTCTCATCAAGCTAAGTACAGATGTATGATTGTATATAAATTTTGTAATACTTCTCGATGAGTCAACAATATCTTTGACAAAGGGAATTTTCCCTATGTCCTCTAACATCAAATCAATACAATGGGCAGCACAAGGTGTCCAAAATAAAGTAGGATGCCTGTCCATAAGCATCCTACCAGCAGCAACATAATTTGCAGCATTGTTCGTGATGACTTGGACAACATGCTCTTCACCCACCTCCAAAATAAACGCATCCAACAAATCACATAAAGTTTTTGCATCTTTGATTTGGTGAGATGCATCAACAGATTTCATAAACATAGTCCCTTGGGGACAACTAACCAAGAAGTTTAAAAGGCTTCTCCCCTTTTGGTCAGTCCAACCATCAGACATAACAGTGCATCCTGTTTTTGCCCATGATGCCCTAAAATCCTCCAATCTTTGGGTGCAGTCAACGCTTTTGATTTTGAAAGAATCCCGGCCTCTGAAATCATGATAAGAAGGGATTTTGTACCCCGGGCCAACACTGGCAATAGCATCAACAGCAGGTTGGAAAAAAGGATTATTCCTTACGACGCTGAAAGGAATATCACTCCAGAGGAGAAATTTTGCTAGCAAGTTGTCAGCTTTTTCTTTTTCGTTTCTTTTTAGCATTGAACCAATAGATGGCTGTGAACCAGGTGTGGTTCGAGGAACAAAAAATGATGATGCAGCTATCGGATTCATTGATGCTGCAGTAGAACCAGCACCACTTCCTTCAGCTAACCTTTTTAGTTGCCTTTTCACTTCTTCTTTGGCCTCTCTAGTCTGCTCTAATTCTTCCAGTGCTCTCGTGGCTTGTAGGGATAAGTTCAACATTTGTATTTGTACAAGGCCCCACATCATGTCCAGGGATTTGTGCAAGGTGATACTTCAACCTATACACCCCTCCGCGTATCTCCTTTCCACACAACTTGCAAGTCAAGTTTTGTCTATCATTCGAAGCATTAGGCACACCATATTCCCAGAAAGGATCCAATTTCCTTGGCATGTTTGTTTTTGAACTTTGAACTTGAAGTTGCAAACCTATGGGAAAATATTATAAGGATTAGAAAATATTTTAGGATTACAATTTAGCATTTGCCATTTACAAAATTACAAGTTACAAATTTCCAAAATCCAAACTTCCAAACCCAAGTTACCCAACCAAATGGCAAATGCCAAAAATAATGAAAATCAAAAAACATAAACAATGTTTTCAAAATAAAACAACACAAAACAAAACAAAACAAAAAATAAATAAATTTGGTTCCCATAGTCATACCAAGTTACCCATCCCAAATCAATGAAGAAATACAAATTTTTTTTTAAAAACAATGAAAACAAAAGAAAAATGGTGCCCATATGAAGTTTCCCAACCAAAAACAATGAAAAACATGGAAAAACAAAGTTTTTAAACAATGAAAACAAAAAAAAATTAATCTACATACCGTTTCTATGGAGAAATCGGTGGTCTCCTCTTGAATTCGTCCTCCAAGCACTTAGATTCGGTCACAATGACATAAACCCTCTTCACCTACTCTCTCCAACACTTCCTTCTCCTCCCGCGCGCGCCCACTGTGCAAATGACCAAAAAAAACCCAAAATTTCATATTAAATCGCGCTGCCTCCGCCTCCTACACTTTTTTCCCAAAAAATCGAGCTTTTTTTCGAAAAAAGCAGGATTTTTTTTAAAAATAGCGCTTTTTTCCCAAAAAATCGGCAAAAAAAATTTAGCCCGTTTTTTTCCTATAAAAATCGCAATTAAATTGGGCTAGGGAAAAACTCGCAATTTTTTGAAAAAAGCACGATTTAATCGCACTTTTAACAACACTTTCAACACAGCTGCTTAAAAAATGCACAAAAGGTCCTCTCCAAACAGTCTTCATGGTCTGTTCAAGTGTGCTCCAAGATACTTTTCAAAATTTTGTTCCAACTGCTCTATACTCCTATACTCTACTCCAATGGTGTCACAAGGCAATTTAATAGTATGCCTTGATGTGAAAACACTGTCCTCCAAACGATAACCAATAAATAGACTACTCAAGAGATGCCCAAACTGCCAACCAAAGTGTCAAAGGTCCAAACCACTTCTCAAGAGATGCCCAAACTGTCAACCAAAGTCGGCTCACAAGCACAGGTCTGATCCAAAATAACCTCAGGTCCAAAATCAACAGATGTCAACAGGTCTGAGATCTTCTTCAAATGCTACAGGACCGAGGTTAACAGATGACACAGGTCCAAGATCTTCTTCAAATGCTACAGGACCGAAGTTAACAGATGACACAGGTCCGAAATGTTTGCCACAGGTCTGCACATGTCCGAGCTGCTAAGAGGCTACAAAATCTGAATTTATGAAGTAGAATATGTCTGCATATGAGGTCGAGTAGTCTTTCACAGATCCACAATATCCTCTCTCTGCCCAGATGTGAGTTCTCTCCACAGGGTAAGTACAGGTCCTGAGAAAGAAGGCCTAGTCCGAGCTTGAAAATAGTTGCAAGAGGTTGTTATGTCACAGATTTATGACCAATCCGAGCTGTAATGGAAGGAAGAAGTTTTACTCCACGAGTAGTCCTTGCTTAGACAGAGATATAGCCCAAAAACCAACCGCAGAAAACTCAAAACAGAATTTTCCCAAACAGTAATCTTAAACCTTCGTCCTCCTTGGCCTCCTTGGTTCACAAGATGTGAACCCTTCTTGCTCTTCTTGTCCTGTTTCTGATCCAAGTTGATGGATAGAATGAGGAGATCAACTTTTTATTTATACACGTTTTCCCTATAGCGAAATGAAACATCCCTTTGAGGAGGAGCCGACTTGCACATTTAGGCTCATGTCGGCTAGCATCAAAAAATATATTATGTCAACTTGTAAATCATTTTCTCTCAAACTATGAGGAGTTAGGAGGCAAGTAAATGCTCGTTGACAAGCACATAATGTCCTCTACAAGCCTATGTCATCATTTCCTTGAGTTGGTGTCTCCTTTGACATCAATAACAATTTTTCTTCCAACAATGGCACTCATCAAAAAACTGTAGTGGTATTAGAAAATTAGAGCAACACATTTTACCTCTTCTTCATGTACACATTTTTAATGAACCACAACACCAGTTTAAAAAAATTTAAGTGGATGTTACACATCTAGCATAATTGTTTTTTCATCCATAGATACCCAAAAGATCAACTTGGCTTAACAGAAGATGAATTTTTTAACATATTTCAATTAACAAATCAAAAGAGAAAACTTTGACAACAAGATATACATAAAGGGACCAATATGAAAAGAATGAAATTGTATGAAACTTGTGTCTATTAGAGATCATTTAAATCATTACATTGACGTAGAGTAGAGACCTGGAAAAAGCTTTGGATGGTATAATCCAAAGAAAACAAGAATATGCTCACCTTGGAAAGACGGACACCAAGCACTTCCTCACATATAGACGACAAGCTTTTGGTTTGTTGAATCAACATTTTTCTTCCTTTGCCTTGCAACCACGGTTCTTGGTTTTGTAAATGGAGGTATAATTTTCCAACATCTATGTACGGATCTACCTACAATGTAGAAATTGTAAATTATTAGTAAATGAATCAAAATGCCATTTCTCAATAAACATGCATACATACTCACCAACAACACTAGGAAGTGTGAATATGACAACAATTTCCAGGCTCACACTTTAAATCACACGTGTAAATTTACAAGAGTCCTGATTTTCCATTATTGGAAAATTTTAGGAAATAGTTTGTAAAATAAAATGAGCATCAGTCTCTAATTTTGACAAAGAAATGCAACTGTTTCTAGAAAAGTGATATCTATATTATGAAGCAATTTATTTATGGTGCAAATTCTCTAGATATGACCATTAAGCTTCTGCCTCAAGATGTGATTCTCCACATCAGCAGTACAACACATTAGAATAAAAATTAAAGTCAGTATGTCTGAAAAGATTGCATTCCACTTTACTCTCATATAAGAGATTGTGTCTCTTTCTTTTACTTAACACATGAAGTAAAATCATGTATGATATGTCAAAAGACCAGCTTCCTCATACTTGCAACACATGACTATTCATTATGTTATCTACATTTGTGTCTGTGGATTAGCATATACTTATTCAAACATCGAGGAGCACGTATATAACTAAAGCAAGTATGTTTGAAGAGGTTGCATTCAAATTTATCTCATATAGGAGAATGTGGCTCTTTTGTATACTTACTGTTACCAATCAAACTAGCACTTGAAATCCCTAGAATACAAGGAGGGTGTCCCTAGAATAGAATTATTAAGATATAGGGAATAAAAGGGTCAAGGAGATGAGAGGAGTTGTCTTCATAAAAGAGTTTCTGTAGCATAAGAAAATAAAGTCATGGAGGACTGAGGTTAGCACCTATCCAAATTCAGCAAATGGAATCAATAAAGGAAACAAGACATCTGAAAATGGGTGACAGTGGGTGGTGAAAAGTGTCGTTACGAAATACAAAATCTCATCTACGAATGCTAAATAACACTGTTGGAAATAAGGTTTGTAGGCCATTACAAAGTTGCTCTACTTATGCACATACTAAACACATAAAAGGTAATCAAACTTCAAGTTGAATATCATCATAAACCTTTCACAGAAATAGCAGAATAAAAACAGCATGAGAATCAAATACGAGAAATCTCATTTAATCTCCTTCTCCACGAAGTTTTGCATCCTCTTATGCGGCCATTATTGCAGCAGAATTATAAGTAATTTCCAGCAACATATATTCATCAATATGTGAAAAAATGGAAGTCGTACTTTCACATAGAAATCCTTATAGTCCTATTCACATTCAAAAGGTATTCAATTAGACTCAAGAGAGGATTTCTCCTACAACTCCAACGATGAGAAACAAATGAGAGAGCTATTCTTCAAATAGTCTTTACCTCAACCTCTTACAAAATATTACTTACAAATATTATTAGCGGATTCTAGATCCACTTTCTCTCCAAGAAGAAAGATAATCACTTTCCAGATCCATGCTTCCTTCTAAGGAACGGTGATAAAAACACTATATTCCACAACCTCCTCAACGACTTTACCATAAATAATAATTTGTGGATTTATATCCACATTCTCCTTTGACACACCCTTCAAAGATAATCTCAAGTCACAGAAATTTTATCCCTATGTGCAAGGCATTCTCCATCATGTGCATTCATTAATCTAATTGTGCCCAAATAACCAAAATAAACAAGAAACAAAGGTGAGGCCCTCCTCAAAAAGTTGATCAAAACACAGCGAGAGTTCTACAGCACCGGATTTACAATCACCATAACTCCCTCAATATGTCAGAATTTCAATTATGACCACAATTTGGAAATCCCACAACCATTCTACAAGCAACAAGCACTGATCTAGGAAAAATCTGGGCACTTTGCCAAAAGATATTTGCTCATGAGGTAAGAAAACCCTCCAAAACTCCTCCAACATTGGATCTCATGAATAAGAGTGCAAGCAATGGTCCATCAGTTGTTATGGCCACTCCTCTAACATAAGACCACCTCAACATGCATGCTAATAAAATGTGGGACACTGCTCAAATCACACTAATCAATCCCACATAAAGTGGATATATTATATATATATATATAAGTGGAAAATGGCTGTTAAAACAGCCCCTTAAAACAAGGATGCCCTCAAAGAATATACATGAAACCTCAATCTATGCAATGTAACCAAATCAAATTCCCCATCAAGTGTGCCAAGACATAAGTCCATCTGCAAATACCCAACTCTCCACAAACCAATGGCTACAAAAGTGGAGCAACCTATGAGAATATACAAGGAGGCAGGACAATATCCAATATAGTAATAAATTGGTCCCCAAAACCATGTGAAACCATGTGCAAATACCATCAATATTATCCAAAACCATGGGTTCCAGTGTGAAACGACCTAGAACAATGTGCAAATAAGGCCACCCCATGTGACCAAATATGTGAAAGATGACAAACAAGGAAAGCGCTCCACATCATTAAACAATCAACAATTAAAAGGACACCAAATCAACACCAATGCGCCAATATCCTCTAGGATGCACCTCTACCAAGCGAAAAGCACCTGCTGCATCATCAAATAAACCACTAGAAGATCCACGTATACAAACAAGAGTACTCCATCAAGACAATCATGAAAAATAATGCTATATCCCTATATGAAGGATAAAGAAATACTTACAACAAAATATAGCAGGCCTTGGAGAGGGAAATTCTACAAGACAAAAACTAAACAAAGTGCTAGCAATGGGGTAGAGACCCAAATGTCACCTCAACCAAAACCCCCTGCTCTTTATGGATTTTCACCAATGGGAGGAGTCACGGTAAGAGTATAAGAGATCAATACTAAGATAGATAGGCTATAAATAAAGTACAAGATGATCTCACTAGGGCTTATTCAAGAGAGAGGCACAACAATGGTAAAGGCTTCAAAGAAGCAAAATGCTCTCAAGGAAAAGCCCTAAAAAAAGGGAGGTGCAATACATAGGGTTTTGAGATTTTCGGTAAAAACAAGTGTTCACAAGGTCAAGACCAAAGAAAAAGGGTTTCTTGGAATGATAATCAGCTATTCCAAGGCTCATGAAACCCTCAAGAAAAGTCCTCAAGTAGAGGGAGAAGAAGCTAAGGTTTCCCTCTTAGGGAAACACCTAGGGCAAGAGATTTTATGGATGAAATTTGAGTGGATGCCCACCAAAATGATAGGTCATGTGGCCAAGACCTACCTCTTGATGTTTAGACTCTCAAACCACCAAAAAGTCTCCTCCCTAAAATTTCACTCCAAGCCTTATTTTTTCTTCCTAGCCTTAAAAGGCCGAATTTGAAAAGAGAACTTTATGGAGAAAATTTAAGGTTGATAACCAAGTGATAGGACCAATGCCTTGTCCTATGGGGATATGGAGTCTAATATGTTTTAAGATAAGTCAAATTCTTTCTAAGGAGGTCGAAATTTGATGCCCTAGCTATTAAAATTTCAACAATTACCCACTTAATGGAATAATGGATTTTGATGGAGAATAACAAATACTCCACTAGAAACATTCATTACATGTTACAATGAGTAATGCATACAACATTCATCTAGATGTTCTTCAATAAATTGGTCTCCAACAAATTAGGGCACATAATTTCAACCTAGAATTAATAGTTCCATGTATTAGGCATTCAAGAAAAAGATATTCAACAAAAGATCCCACTTACAGGATGCAATATATCCTTCCATTAGACCAAGAAATAGCTCCAAATAATGTCAAAATCAGCTTCCATATATCAAAATGCATTCCAAGAGTCTCTAATCCAGCCACAAGAAGCAAGTGCAAAATTTCTAAGAGGTCCAAAATTCACAAGTTTTATGCTAATTGATCACTAATGGGTGATCTCTTATTTATACATGTCCTACTAACTCGAATTAGAGCAAGACGCCCCTCCTAAAAGGTGAAAAATCACTCTAGGTCACATGTCGACCTAGTAGCCAATGTGTAAACAAAAAAAATAACCCACAATGAGGCCAAAATGTTGACATCATGGATGCGTAGGCCCTTCTAGGGCATGCATTGAGCTCCTCCAGTACCAAGTGAGTGTAAAGGGCTCCAAAAATCATCATCTAGGGGTTGGCCCCTAAGCCTCCATGCAAATCATCATGTGGACCCCAGTTTTGTGTTTGGGGCATAAAAAGGGTCTCATGGGTCTCTTGGTGATAGAATAGCCTTATTTTGCGCCAACGTTGAGGGTTCTGAGGATGGTACTAGCCCATGTCTCAAGGGTGATACAAACCTCATCTGGGCCTTAGATCAACTGCCAAACCATGTGTACATTGCTAAGCCAGCTAGGGGATGTTGGTCCAAGTGCATCATCTCATGAATAATGTGGGGCAAAGTGCAGACTACTAGGGATGTTATAGGTGCCCATGGAATGGAACGATGCTCTGCAAGTAATAGGATTCCCACGACTCTCAACGCTTCACCTATCAAGTGTCATAATGCTCCTCTAGTGGACTTGGGCCCTAGTTAAGTTGCCCATCCCCTGATGAAAACCACCTACCAATCACACACAATGTCCACTGACGCATCTTCACCATTAGGTATAATAATCATTAGTGTATAGAAGTGGACCAAGCTTGTTAGTCAAGGGCAAATTGACACTTCATACGGGGCTTCCCTTCCAAATTTGGGGCTTTGATCACGTAATAGCATTACCTCCCCAGGTAAGAGTGGCTAATGGATGATCCTATTAGGTGTTCCCAGCCCCTAAGGGGAAAGACAAGTCCGTAGTACAACCCTCAATCAATAGGTGTCATGTGAATAATGATGGAACAAAGGGGAAAAAGAGGTATTTGAGCCAAATGCCATGGTCAAAAGGACAGCAATAATGGGGAGATCCACATTCTAGGCATACAGATGTGAGGAGGGAGCAATCGTGGATGCATATGTTACCCTCGCCTTTATTTTTCCACCCCTCTTATTGCCTCTTTCCTTTTCTTGATTTTTCTTTGTATTATTGCTCGAAGCTCTAGGAAATGATAACATGTTGTGGATGATGTGTAGAAGTGGATCAACCCCTTAAAGATGGGGCAATTCATCGCCCACCAAGTGTTGTGACATGCAAGGGTTCCTTTTTAATGATGTGATAGGGCAACATTTTCCCAAGGAATCGCGTGATGGCCATAATGATAAGGGGTAGAGCTCATGTTTGGCTCTTGCCCACGTGCTAATATTAATGTCTCGGCCATCTTTTGCATTTTATTATCTTCTCTTTCTTTTCTTTCTTTCTTGTGGCCATGATATGCTTTCTACTTTTCTTTTAGCTACATCAACCTCCTGGGGCAAAGTTTCCAAGCCCAACCTAGAAATGTGGACAAGGGGAAGAGGGGTACTAAAACCACCCATGGTCATGTGGACACAAAGATGGGAGGTGGAGTAAAGGGCTCATAATGTACAGAGGGAAGTGATAAGTAAGGAATGGGAAAATGGGACCATGCTATCTCAATTAGGGTTTCCCAAGTAGTGCCCTTCCTAAAGCCATGGGCTATTAAGGGAGGTCCCACTAGACTAGGATTGAAGATTAACCCCCCATTTAAGGTGAGGGAACAAAACCATGGTCAAAACCCTTCCTTCTTCCAAGTCATCCAATAATCCATCCCAAATGCCCAAATGAAAAACAAGCATAAGCACCTAATTGCACAATAAATAACATGCTTTTGGATCGGATTACCCACCTTCTAACAGATGCTCTTGACAAATGGGCGAGGAAACATATGGCTAATGGAGGTGGCGGAGATAAAATGGCACATCACATCAGATACAAGGTGGCTCTCAGGGATTGTTGACTACTAACTAGATGGGACGAATAGGAAAGAAAATTCCCCTACGGGTCCCCCACTTTTGGTGGGTAACAGATATCATCCAAGCGAAAGCACTCCTCTAATGAGCCAATGAGGGCACCAATATCCATAGAATGTGCTCTAGAGGGAAGCAACAATAGGCAATCAAGCATGCAAAAGAATAACTCTCCTCGAGACAATGTCACCAAGAAAGTGTAGAGGAGAGTTTGTGCACATACAATAATGCCCCTCAATAAACCATGAAGCTCCATCAAACAAACCTACATTTGTGTGTCATGTACAAGGAAAATACCAACTAAAAATAGTCATTGATCCATGTGCATCAAATAGCAAGCCATGGTTGAAATCTTAATACTCCAACCTAGCCTACTTGAGCTAGCTCTTCAAAGTAGAACAAAAATCCTCATGCTTCATGAGGGAGTAGCATTTATCATATGAAGTAAATTCATGTAAGACACATCAAGATACCAACTTCTTCTTATACTTGCAATGCATGAGAACTCATTACGTCAATCTACATATACAATTGTAGATTAGCATGTACCTAGTCAAGAATTAGGGACAATGCAACAATAAGGTCGTTTATTATCTACACAGAGAGAACTTCCACATTGTTTCTAAGAGTCATAAAGCTAGGTCCCAAGCCTTCCAACTAGTATCTTGATAATCAATAATCAATGGGTAGCACCACGTACTTTTGCCTCTCCAAACATATGGGTTTGGCTTAACACAACTCCACCTTCATCCATGTGACTTCTTGCATGAGATGTCTCTTATATACCTAAGAAAACCATCATTTCTACATTTTAAAAAAATAGAATCATCAAACAATCAACATTAGTTCTCCTTCTCTACCTCTCTCACACTAGATAGATTTTTCTATTCCCCGTATTACCAAGAAAAATAAACTTAATATCTTATACACCACTAGATATAAATCCCACAAAAAGGTCTACTCTATATCATTATGGTTCTTACAAGGGTGTTGCTAAAGGAACATTGAAGTAATTGTGCTAAGCATAGAACATACCATTGTTAATTTAAATTAACATGGTATCAGAGTCCAGGTGAAGACAAAGCCCAAGCAAGAGAGAGAAAAGCAATCACTACGAAAGAGTTGTTGGAAAAGAATACTGGTCTAGCTTCAATGACGACTACATCATACTTCAAGTCCGAGGATAAGCTCAAGGACAAATCCGACTATTATGCATGGAAGATGACTTTGGATTTGACTTTGGAAGAAAATGATGTTATGGACTATGTGCAAGGAAAAGTGGTGGAGCCTCCTCCAAATGCACCTGTTGTTGCAAAGACAAAGTACAAGAAAAGTGAGGTCAAAGCTAAAAGAATTATCATTGATTCCATTCAAAAGCATTTGGTTGCTTATATTTCTGATTTGGGAACATCTAAAGAGATGTATGATAAATTGATTGGGATGTTCAAAGTAAACAAAGCAAATCAAAACCTCTTTCTCAAGAACAAGTTGAAAGAGATCAAGATGGATAGAGGGGAGTCTATCCAATCCTACTTCATGAGGATTATAGAAATCAAGAATGATCTTTGTATCTATTAGAGAAGTTGTTGCTGACAGGGAGCTCACTCTCATCGCTCTTGGAGGTCTCACAAGAGCATAGGATGTGTTTAACACCGCCATTCTTAACAATGACAGGATTCCTAGTTTCGATGATTGGCTAGATGCACTTAAGAAGAGACGAGGATGATGGATAGAGACAAGCCTTCAACTAGAAATGAACCTACTTCTTTCTCCGCTCATGCAAAGAGGAAGAACAATGTTGGTCCAAAAAGACAAGGTCAAGGATTCAAGCAGGGATTCAAAGAAGGAAGAAAAGGAAGGTGCTACAATTGCAATAGGTATGGTCACTATGCTACAGAGTAACCTCACAAGAAGGATACTTCACAAGATGACGACAACAACAACAATTTCAAAGGCAATGGCAATCAAAGGAACAACGGTTCAACAATAACGGAAAGAGAAATGCTCCCGCTACCTAATTTGGTAATGGTCGACCTCCCAAAAGGACAAGAAACTCCAGGTATCAAGAAAGTAATGTTGTAGAAAAACAAAAGGAATTTTATCTTATTTCCGCCCTCACTATTGCCTCTCCTCCAGATACTTTGGATCATTGGTTGGTTGATAGTGGTGCCTCAAGGCACTTCACTAGGTACAAGGAGGCCCTCTCAAATATGATTGAAAAGAAGACTAATTTGGAGATCATACTTGGAGACAATGCCATAATTCTTTTTACATGATACAAAATCCTAAGAAGGGTCTAATAAAAATGACAATGACGTTATTGACTCAAAACAAAACCTAGAAGCCTTCAATGGAGGCTTTGACCTAAAACTCATTGACCCAAGCATGAAACCCATGCTTTAATAAGTCAATTTCTTCAACAATAAAATTTCTTTTGACAAATACAATTATGAAGACCGACACTTGGTACATTCTTCAACGCTCCCTCTTAACTAGGGAGGTATTCATAATTACATACATATATATGTACATGGAAGATCTCAAAATGATATGAACTATGAACAGTTATAGCACACGCAGTGCTACAGATTATATACCTGACCAGGGTAATCTAATCGGGTGGGACTATGGTGTACTCAAGCTTTAGCCACTCTAGGTACCATCAGGCTTTTAAGCTCTAACACCAACCCAGGGATCTAGGTGCATATCAAAGGTCAGAGCTCCATGACCAACACCGCCCTCCCTACTTCGAGATCTAGACATCAACACATAGGTCGGCCAAATGTCCTCCCAAGCATCTTGTTGCCACAAGATGCTTCATCTCTCCTTATCAACTAAATCTATAATGTGGACCAGTCGAGGCGTGCTTCTAAAATATTCAAACTTCTTATTCAAAAGAGATTTCATCAACACATCAGCTACATGTTCATCCGTAGAAATATACTGTAGCTTCACGACCCCATCTTGTACCAAACTTTTAATGTAATGGTACTTGTTATTGATATGCTTTGTCCTGGCATGAAATACAAGGTCTTCAGACATCTTGAAGTTGCTTTGATTATCACAATTTATCATTGTAGGATTTAGAGGCTTTCCAAACAAATCTGACAAGAGTTTTCTAAACCAAACTGCTTCTTTTCCTACTTCACATGTAGCAACATATTCAACTTCAGCACTACTTAACGCAACAGGATTTTGTCTTCTACTCATCTATGAAATCATTGCAGATCCCAAATTGAAACAGCCACTAGTAGTGCTTCTTCCATCAGTCTCAATGCCACCCAAATCAGAATCAGTAAAACATGTTAACTTAACTTCCTTTCCATCATACTTCAGGCAGTTATGAATTGTTCCACATAGATATCTCAATATATGCTTGGCGGTTATCTAATGGTCATGACGAGGCTCAGACTAAATTAACTAAGAAAGTTTACAGAAAAGCATATCTTAGGTCTTGTATTCACCAAGTACATCAACGAGCCCACCAACTTACAATAGCTTGTAGGATCGACAAGACTAGTGTTGGGGCTTCTCAGCTTATTGAGATTTGTGATCATGGGAGTAGGCATAGGCTTGGAATCCATCATACCGAACTTTTGTAACATCTTGATTATGTACTTACCTTAACCAAGATATATCACCCAATGCAATGAGTGCTAAGTGAACTATTCAAAAATCATGAGAAATTAGTCAGTTACGGCTACCTCTCATGGAAATGGTCATACATGAATGACTTACTTAACACACTTGAATCCCAAAATGATATCTAAGATATATCTCATTAGGTTTCTGCCAAACTTTCAAGCCCATGTAATACCTCATGAGTCCCAGATATTTCATTTCAATCCTGTTGCCGACACTTTCTTGCATTCCAGAATTTTGCGCTCCACACCTGTAATAAATAAATCATCTACATATAGTAGTATCATGACTGGTTCATTCTTCACTATCTTGATGTAGAGGTTTGCATCAGCAGAACTTTTGACGAACCCAATCCTTAAGAGATAGGCATCTATCCTTGCATACCAAACCCTAGGAGCTTGCTTCAAGCCATACAGAGCTTTCTTGAGTCTAGAAACCTGAGTATCTATGTCATTTATCTCAAAGCCTTTTGGTTGTTCAATATATACTTCTTCATCAATGGTTTCATTTAGAAATGTTGCTTTTACATCCATTTGATGGATATTCCATCCCATAGTAGCAACTAGCTAAACCAAAGATCTAATAGTAGTGTACCTGGCAGTGAGAGCAAAGGTTTCTTCATAATCTATTCCCTCCTTTTGAGAGAAACCCCTTGCAACAAATCTAGCTTTGTATTTGTCCATGCTTCCATCAAATAGGATGTTTGAATTTGTAAATCCATTTGGAAGTGACAACCGATTTGTCACTAGATCTAGGAACGATTTCCCAAAGCCCATTCTTCATGATGGATTGATATTCCTCTTGCATTGTTTTCTTCCATTCTTCTTGATGAGTGGCCTCTTCAAAGGTAGTTGGTTCTGCTTCGATTAACTTTCTCATGTACATTGCATATCCTAAGTATCTTTCTGGTCTTTTGCTCTCTCTGAAAGATCCTTTAGTTGTTCCATGTCCTTCGGCATCTTTAAGTGCATCTTTTAACCAATTTGACCTCTTCTTTGTTTCGAGAATGATTATAGATTGAATAGGCTCACTTGGTCCTTCTTCTTCTTCTTCTTGGTTTGTAGGAGTTTTGTCATGTTGCTCTTCTTCTTCAAATACAGCTACATCTTTTTCATCGGATTCGATTGGTATATCCTTGGATCTTTTGTACGCATGGTTTTCATCAAATATAATATCCCTACTAACTTCAATTTGTCTTCCTTCCTTGATGCAAATTCTATAAGCCTTTGATGAAAGGCTATAACGAACGAAGATACCTTTCATACTTGTAGAGTCTAACTTCTTTCGCTTGTCTTTCGGAGCATGAATGTATGTAGGACACCCAAAGATTCGAAGATGGTCTACACATGGCTTCTTTCCTACGAATGCTTCTTCTGATGTCATATTATCAAGGATTCTATGAGGACTTCTGTTTTATATGTATATTGTTGTCATGGTTGCTTCTCTCCATGGAAATTTTGGTAGATCTTGATCAAATATCATAGTCCTTTTGCATTCTTCAATGGTTCTATTCTTCCTTTCTGCTACTCCATTCTATTCGGGGTTGTAGAGAACAATGAGCTCCCTATTAATACCTGCTTCTTTACAATATGTAATAAGTTCTTTTGAAGAGTATTAACCTTAATTGTCGGATCTCAAAGTCTTTATCTTTCTTTCGGTTAAAGTTTCAACTTCGGATCTAAATTTCTTGAACTTTTCAAAAACTTCGTCCTTTGTCTTGAGAAGATAGAGCCATGTCTTTCTAGAGTGATCATCAATGAAGGTCACATAGTAAATATGGCCACCAAGAGATTTGTTAGACATGGGCCCACAAACATTGAAATGAATGAGGTCTAATATCTCCCTAGACCTTGTGTAACTGGTGTAAAAGGTTTCCTAGTATTCTTTCCCAAAGCAAATCCCTTGCATACTCCTTCATGGTCTTCCTTGATGTTGGGGATGCCCTTTACCAATTGACTAAGAAAGGGTATTATCATCTAATGAATATGCCCATATCTTCTATGCCAAAGTTCAATATGATTGATCTCCATGTGAACTAGGGCTTGAGGATATAGGGTAAAGTTATAACTCTATATAGTCTTCCTTCACGAACTCCAACAACCTTTGCCTTTTCAATACTTGAATCCTTACCCCAAACCAAAACTTTACCATCCACAAAAGCAACCCTATCTCCTTTATCTTCTAAACAAGAAATGGAAAGTAAATTCTTCTTCAAACCTGGGACATAAAGGATGTTGTTGAGATGTAGCTTTGCTCCACTTTCCAGCTTCAATGATGTAGATCCAAGGCCCTTGACTACATAGTTGTTGTTGTCTCCTAGCTCCACTGCATGTGATGATGATTCTCTTGATACATTATGAAGTTGTCCACTTTCTCCCATCATATGTCTTGATGCTCCACTATTAATGATCCATGCATTGTCATTATCAAGTATACATGTAAGCTAGGTTGCACGAAACGAGGAAACGGGTACGAGTTTCCAAAAGGGGAAGCAATACGAAATGCGACCTCCCCAAATTTTGGAAACAGGGAAATGCGAATATATATATATATATTGAAAATATTATATATATATATATATATATATATATATATATATTTCATATATATATATTATGGTGTGTGTGTGGTGTGTGTGCAATCCATATGCATAAATGATACATTATAATTATTACACTTAAAACATTAAGATTTAATTTACATCACATTTACTCATGAATGATCACATAATGAAAATAAAAATATCGGAATATCCAAAAGCAACCTTTATTATATATCCCAATCTCAAAATCAGCCTTCATTTATATTAATATATGAGGTTGCAAGTACAATAAAGACTATAAGGCTGCAAGAGAGAGAGATCCAAATCAGGATTTTCTGCATCCACATCACATTCTTTAGAAGGACCACTGTTGTATTGGGAGTCTCCTCCTACATAGTCGAACGACCTTAGTGGTCGTGATTAAATACAAGTTTCATACCCTAGTACCCTACATGATCTTGATTATTGGGAGTTTCCCCTACATAGAGGGCTTGGTTCTCTTGATTAAATACAAGTTCCATATCCTAGTACATGATAAAATCCAATGGAAACATTGCAATCCCCCCAATTCTGAAATCTTGAAAAACAGATAAGTCTACTGGATTTTGAGTGAGATCTAAAATTCTACTTTCTCCATATGAAATCCAATGAGGGCGAAACCACTCTCAAACATCCTTAGTCATTTCATAGTAATGTTAAAAATTTAAGTAAAAGGATGAAAATGAAAAATAAAGGAGAATATCACTTTTACTTTAAGAATTTTTTAACAATTACAAGTGAAAACTGCAATATGCCTCAAACTTCCAGATGAACTGCATATCACACTAGGGCCAAAAATTCACTTTTTATAACTTTAGACATCATCTAGAAGCAACTAGAAGTCACTAACATACTCTAAAAAATAAATTAAAAATAAATAAAAACAAAACACAGTTAATGAGGAAACGTGGGTCGTACGGTCGTGAAACGCGTTTCCGGACGTACTGGCGTCACGTTTCCGTTCGGGAAACGTGGCAGTACGGCCGGAAACGCGTTTCACAGCCGTACCAAACGCGTTTCCACGTTTCGTACCAGTTTCCGTACGGAAACGGAACTCTGTACCACATTTCCCGCAACATACCCTGTAAGTGCAGCCAAGAATCCTTCGCTCTTAACTCTCCTAGATAGATTATAGATGATCCTTCCAATCCAGTTTCCTGCAATTTTCATGATATTGAGTCCCATCTTCAAATAACTTGCCATTGATGGAGTAACCTTTCCTTCCAAGATTGTTTTTCCTTCCTTCAATTGATAGCCAACAATGTGATCTTCAACT
>APFE030156683.1:0-12900 GCA_000404065.3 Pinus taeda
GACCTTTGGAATACCAGGACAATTGATAAGGAAGTGGTCACCCTTACAAAGCCTGCAAGGGTATTTTGGTTTACGATGCATGTCGGAATTTTCCTCAACACAACTAACACTTACAGTCGTGGTTTGTTGGTTAACTTCGTTCTTATCTTGCTTCTTCTTCTTCTTCTTCTTCTTCCCTTTCTTCTTCTTCTTAGCCACCTGGTTACTAGCATCGAGGCTTTTTCCAAGCGAAGAGGAAGAAATGGAGGAAGAAAAATTAGGCGAAGAAGGTAAAGGGTCAACAGAAGGTTGGTGATGTTGAGATGGTGAACTCTGTTGAGGTGAAACATTCGGTTGAGGTGTAACAATGGAAGTATTTGGGGCCAACGAAGTTGAAAATAACCATATCGGTAAACCTATTGTAAATCCAGGCAATGACAAAGTAGCCATATAAGGAGGACCAACATTTCCAAAGTAAGGAAAAGTACTAGGATTCTCATTAGGAGGGGTTCCTAGGTTGATAAATTCTGGAACATTTGCCATTATATTCAACTTCAGTGAATTTTATTAACAACTTAAAACTAAAATTAACAATTCACAATTTACACTTAACAATTAAAATTCACAATTCACACCTATGGTCTCTAAAAGTAAAAACAAACAAATTAACACGCGCTATCAAATCTAGGAGTCAAACCACACACAAACAGTAACTTTCCGGACCGAAAACACTAGTTGGTGATGAAATCCAACGTCGCAGAATTCAGTACAGAAATGGCAGGTGGAACAGTTACCCCGGCAACCTGCTTAATGAATAGACTGGATCAAGCTCCTCCACTTTAACCGTCTCGAGTGAAGTGAACCCCCCAGAAAATCCAAGTGAGTCCAGCCGACGTCTGCTCCAGGTACACTGGGATCTTCCCACCACCGTCACCTTGGGTAGAATCCTAAGATAATGGCCACTAAGGTCACCAACAGCAAAAAATACACCTGGGGGAACAGTCTACACTCCGACAACACGCAAGGGCAGAGTAACAAGCTCAATCCCCTTACCGGCTCCTTGACAATGGTCAATCCAAGGTTTACCGATAAGTGATCCCCTGGCTCCTCAACAATAATATGAGGTTTACCGTTTGTAGTACGTGCGTGTCTGGCATCGTTCCCAACGAGGGAGGATTGATCCCCTCACTGGTTCGGACACGAGCTCGTGCTTCTCCTTTAAGAGGAGCTTACCCAGAGTATAAATGCAACAACTGGATTTATCCTATCACAAGATAAGCTACTTGTTTGGTTTTATAGTCTTGGAGAGTTAATTACTCACCTACTCCAAGACACTAGCCTGATCTATATTGGTGCTTCAGAGCCCTAGAAAAAATAAAAATTTCTAAGTTAATTTTACTTTAAGCGTTGATTTTAATGGTTGTTCTTTAAGACAAAGGTGATGGAGATGAAACTTGATGGTGTATAGACTCGACTCCAATTCTCTAAAAGATGCACCTAAGATGATTCGATAACTTTCTTTTCGATGAATGTTCTAATTAAGAGAGTTGAGAGAATGCAATCTTTTCAATAAACACAACTTCTCAAAAGACAATCAAAGAAACAATTTCCTTTATCTTTCAAAACACGCAAAATAAGACCACTCTCTACTTAACGAAAAAATTCTTTTCTCTTTCAAGACGTCAAATGTTACTCTTAAAGCAAATGTCGCAAAGGAGATCGTTGATATTTTCCTATCTAGCGAAAAGCATATAAAACTAATCTAATCAAAGCAAATCCAAGATCTATGCAATTTATGAAAAATCACTCAAAAAGCAAAACAAAGGAAATGAATCTAACTTTCCTTAATCAACTTTAATCTAAGAAGCAAAAAGCTTACTAGGATGATTCTTGGGGTTTTTTACTTGGAAATGATTGATCCAAGGATTAGTTGATGCAGAATCATGAACTAATCAAAACAAAACGCAATCTCTTTTTGTTCTTTTATAAAATGAAATTCGCAACTTTAAATGACAAGCTTATTGAAATTTTGCAAGAGAGACAACACAAAGGTAGGTTGCTCACGAGGGAAGATTTCGCGACTGGCCCGACTCCTAAGAAGATCAACAAAACCAGAGAGATCTAAGGCTTTATGATTTCTAAACCCAAAGTCACTACAGGACCAATTATAAAAATCAAACCCTAAGGCGAAAATCTCAAGGAATCTCACTAAAACGATCAATACTAATGGAAAAAGTATAGGTGAAGCTTTCTGACAGTCAACAGAGGTTCTGGGCAGAAAAAACTAAGAAAAACAAAATCAAAAAGGAAAAACTGATAAAAAAGGAAAATTTCTAAATTTTACCAGGGTACGCAGGCAACCTATTGAACCAGGTGCGTGGCCGCTCTGTGTGCACAGATACAGTGCGCACAAGTACGCACTGTGTCTAACTCAGAGGGTGCGTACTTCTGTAAAACAAAGAAAAGCTAAGATCTAAACTGACCCTAAGCTAAGCCACCCAAAAACAGAGTTAAACAACCAAAAAACAAAATAAATCAGACTCTTTTCAGGTCAAAGCAATGATTCAAAGAAAAATCAAAACCAACAATGGAATCCCCAGCGGAGTCGCCAATTTGTCACACGGAATGAGTTATACTTGCGGACAAATTTAACCTTCCTAGGAGTCTAAGACTCTCTAATGACAAACAAACCAAACAAGAGCTATCCTTCTCTAGATACACATCATTCTACGAGAATTCAAATGTTTTCGATCTTACCTTAGGTCCCACGCTTGTTGTAGCAGTCCAGCCTTGCTGATCCAGATGAACTCCTCCTTCACTTTCAGACCTGCATACACTAACAAAGCAAACGATTACATAGCATCTGAATATTCATCATAAAATAAAGCATATCTATCATATTGACCAAGGAATACATGAAATAATTCATTAACAAATCATTGAGAAGAATGGACTTATTTGTATTAAATAATCAAAGGAACCATTACAACCTGAGCCTTGGTGTTGTGCAAGCTCCTCCCAGGGTCCAGCAAGAGATTTCCTCTACTTTGACAAGCTCACCCACTCCCACTATGGCAACAAGGAAGGATAGTGATCTCTCCTCACAAGTCAACAAATGGAAGTCCTAATTCCAGCAGCATTAACCCTATAGAACGTTCAGCTTTCAACCTCTCCTCCTTTGGCCCAATGCCTGTATTTATAGTATTCTAGAGGAGGTTATTCAGTTCCAACATCAATGGGATACTCCCTCTTTTGGATGGGGTAGCTCCTCTCTTGATGGGAAAAGCTCCTCTATCATAGGGGTGCATGAACCATCTGGAGGCGCTCAATACACGTCAAGAACTCTTCTAGAAGGCTCTAGAAGTGACCACAAGTAACTTTTTAAAGATGAAACTTGCGCCTTTTCTTTGCAGGGGTACGCACCCTAGCTTTAGTATACAGAGCGTATTACTACGCAGGTCTAATGTATATGGAGTGCGTACACGCAGGAAAGGTAGAGAGAACCTGCGTACCCAGAGATAAACATGTTTTTAAGTGACTTTCTCTCTCTTTGAGGTTTTGACATGAAGAGTAGAGGTATGGGGCTTGAAAGAGGACAATGTGGCTATTGATGAGGCCACATAAACTGCAGATAGTCAAGGTGACAAAATTCAGTGTAACACTATGATTGACTTGGAAACGTGACAATAATCTATACTATAGTAAGGCATGACTATGATCTACATAACAGTGACCTTGGTTATAATAAGGAATGGAGAATCATGACAACAGTGTCCTATGAGTTGTATAGTAAAATGGTTATAACAATGACCTTGAATGACAAGCAAAACACAAACTATGATGACAATGAGACTAAGATCCATGTGACACTGACTTGGAAGACATATCAATGATCTACATAACAAGAGTGGCCTGTAAGATGGATGGTTGATCTACTATTGAATAATAGTGGATGATAGACATTTTTTTTCTAAGTAAAACTATTCTATTGAAATTAAGAAAAATAATAATACATCGAGGCTCCGGCCTCTACAGTGCATAACAGCGTTATGTCACAATTGTCAAAAAAGAAACTCAACTGCCCTTCAAGGGGAAACCATTCCGAGTGATAATACAACAAAAAATACCACATAGGGGTCCTAGTTCAAAATCAATCGAAACATACCAACATATTTGAAAAAACAGGAGTAAAAAACCTCAGACAACAAGCTAGTAAAACCTCGTTGATCTGCAAGGCGACACCTAGCGTCTAAACATATGGTTTGGGCATGCTGACCATGCACAGTACCCCCTCGATGTCGTATGGGTTGGGCTCTTCCACAATGCGACACACGTACTCATCCTCTGCTGACGTGTCGCACTAAATTCCATGAGTTGGTTGAGTGCCAGCAGAGCTACCTTCTGCTGCATGCGGGCCGGACGTGTCTCCTGCTCTTCAACCGATTGTCTTTGTGTCTCCAACTCTACCTTCGGCAACCAACTTCTGCTTGCCTGGGTCTCAGGCGATCCTGGTCCTTTGAGCATCCCTTTGCTGCTCACCATTGTTCTCTGGCGGAGTGTCCTGCGGGTCTGTTTCCTCAAAGAAGGTGATGGTGACTATGGCGGTGATTACAGGCCTGTTAAGAGTGTTGCGAAAGCGAAATTGAGTCATGTGAGGAGCGGGGTTAGGGGGAAGGGGAGAATTGGCCATATGAACAACCGTGTCCATCCTGCGGGCACCCTGGAGTTGAGCCTGTCCTCTGCCACTGCGGGTATCAGGATACCAACCTGAGAAGGCGCTATATGGATTTGAAATGTCAGGAGAAGATGAGGGGGAGGTAGGTGTAGGGCTGGGCGTAGCAAGAGGACGGATGTTTCCGCCACGACTGCCCCCTCTTCTGCTTCGCATGTGGTGGCGTGTGCAAAACATGGCGGAATTCGTCCCAGAGCTATCAATGGGGAAATCAGAGGAATGACTATGCAAAGAGAGAGTTGAGGAGTTATGAGCTGGAATCAAATTGCAGTGCCTGGTTTGGGAGAAATGATACCCATTTCTCACGTCCACGCAGCTGAGTAGCCAACAGCAGCTCCTAGTGACGGTGCGAGAGCAAGGCTTCACAACCTGAGGAGGGCAAATGTTTTTGAGCTGAGGAGGAAAGACTGCATTATGGTCTGTGGAGGCCATTTTCGTAATCTTGATGGAGAATTCTCGACTGGAGCACCCAACTAATGGCTCCTGCAAGGCGCGATGAAATCCATTCATTCTGGCTTTGGAGGGTACGCAGGTGGCCATGTGGCCAGGCCTGCCGCCGCCCTTCCATCTAATCGCCATTAATACCATAGTTATCACCCGCATCCAGGTAGTGGATGATAGACATTATGGCTATGACAATTTTTTATTTGACAGAGTATATGACAATGCTCTGTATATATATAACAGTAAGTAATCTATCTGAGCTCGATCAAAGAATTGAGAAAACACGGCACAACATGAAAATTAAGGAAGGAGCAGTTTTACATATGCATCAAAGTAGACAACTAAAGGAAAAGAAGTTCACTCACCTCAATTGTAAAGGTGAGCTATAAAGAACTTAATGAACACAATTAAAGCTTGGCAGAAAGTCCAGAAAAGAAGATGTTTGTAGTTTAAGAATTATGATATTATTGTACCAACAATTGATTGATTCGTTGCATGAACATATTGATTGATGGAACCTGAAAGAGCATAAAGCAGAACTTTGATGGATTATCAAAATAGGCCATGCAAAAGGAATGTTGACCTCAGAGAGTGCAAGCAGCAAGATTTGACATTGATTTGGCAACTCAATATTTTGATCGGTTATGTTTTGGCTACTTACAAGGACACATTACAAAGATATGCTCAGAGGCTTGAAAGGTAGCATTCAAGTTAACTTGTTTGATGATATTGTATTGGCAATTGTTTGATTCAATTTAAGAGCACATGGATTGAATGGATAAACCATGGGATTTTTTTTAAAAGGTCTATACTTGAAGAGATTTGATTTCTTTTTGTTAATAATATTATTCGTGAGAATGAACCACACTGGGTGGGTGGAAACATCTTGACCAAATACTTTGAATGTATACAACAAAAATATATATATATCTATAGATATATTATAAATATATATATTATATTTTATATATGGCCACATTTCTATATATAGAAATATTCTTATTTTTCAATTTGACTAAAAAATTTTTCTCTCATATATATATATAATATATATATATATATATAATATATATATATTGATGTTTTTAATGTAACATATAACATTAATTTGGCAGTCTCAAAGCATACGTGAATTTATTTCCTAAGTATAAATCTGAAGTTTTTGACCAATTCAAAGAGTTTAAGGATCTTGTGGAAAATCAAACAAAGAAGAAAATTAAGGTGTTAAGAACAAATAATGGTAGAAAATTATGTAGGAATGTATTCAAAGAATTTTATAGAAGTACAACATAGCAACGAAGAAGATTGATCCATACACAACTTAACAAAATGGAGTTGTGGAAAGGATGAACAAGACCTTAATGAAAGAAAGCAGGGAACATGCTTAGTGTTTCCAAGATAAAACCAGAATTCTAGGCAAAGGCAATGAGCAATGTGTATTACTTGGTAAATATATCACTCTCATTAGCATTAAATGACAAGTCTCCACATGAGGTATGTGCTAATAAGAAACCCTCTTAAACATCTTAGGTTTTTGGTTGTAATGCTTATGTACACATTCAAAAGGAAAATAGAAATTGGATAAGAAAGCTGAAAAGTGTATCTTTATTGGATATATAAATGGTCATAAAAGTTATAAGTTTTGGAACCTAGAAACTAAGAAGGTTTTTTTTAGTAAATATGTGGTCTTTAGAGAAATCAAAGATATCAAATAGGAAGTCCTACCAAACAAAAACAAAAAAATAGAGTTTGAATTGAAATATGATGAATCAAACCCTATAGAAGAACAAAATCAATTTAAGAACCACAAAATCTAATATTAAGAAGATCAGTTTGAAAGAAAAAAGAAAAAAAGGCATATTCCAATTCAAATTCTACTTTGTTTATTACTTATTATGAATCATCCTAGAATTGTTAGATAAATAGTGGATTGTGAGGATGGAAAATTTTGGAAAAAGACAATGGTTAAAGAAATGGTGGTCTTAGACAAAACTAAGGTTCGGGATCTAATGCAATTGCCTACTGGGAAAAAAAAAAAAAAATCATTGGTAACAAATGAGTAGTTAAGAAGTTGAACACAGAAAGAAGAGTGAAGAAATTCAAAACTCAATTAGCAGCAAAAGATTATTCACAAGTACAGGGAATTGACTTTGGTGAGATTTTTTTTCTCCTATTGCCAAGTTAACTTCTATTATATATTTTTATCTATTGTTGTTGTCTTTGATTTTGAAGTAGAACAACATTCTTACATCATAATTTAGAAGAAGATGAAGCAACCAAAAAGTTTTGTTGTTAAAGGAAAAAGAGAACTAATATCCAAATTGAAAAATGCATTGCATGGGTTAAAGCAGTCACCAAGAATGTGGTATCAAAAATTTGATACTTAAATATTGGAACTTGGATCCACGAGTAAATGGATCACTATGTATTTCCAAATAGATGGTGATAATTCTCATCAGTGTTAAATGACAAGATTCCACATGAAGTATGTACTAGTAAGAAACCCTCTCTTAAACATATCAAGTTTTTTGCTATGATGTTTATGTACAAGTTCCAAAATAAAATGGAAGTTGAACAAGAAAGTTGAAAAGTGTATCTTTATTGGATATAAAGATGGTTTAAAAAATTATAAGCTTTGCCATCCAAAAACTAAAAAAATTGTCTAGTAGAGATGTGGTATTTAGAGAAATCAAAGATGTTATCAAACAAGAAATCATGTGTATGTCAAATACATCTAACAATAGCCATCTCTAAGCAACGAAGGTTTGTAGCACTGAGGTGAGGAGGAGATGCGCATGCTAGGTGCAGGGGCTTGAATGACTGCAAGGTATGTTTACTCGACATCTCGGGTGGTGCATATATATTTCGGCCCTACATTCTCGTAGGACGGGGTGCTTCTAATTGGGAAGGCAGATTTAGGATATGTCTTTGTATATGCCACTGGTTTTTCTGTTGTTCAGCGATTATCACATTTTGGTCTCGGTTTATTCACCAGCTTTCATGATTTTCCTGGATGGTTTTTCATACATTATATAGTCGAAGATTATCTATATTCTGATGTTATTCATGATTGTTGTATATATACTAATTTGTATGTTTAAGCATCACTTCCATCATTCCTACAGGCGTTCAAATGGCCTTTTGGACTGACATTCTTTCTCTTTCCTGCCCACAATATCGTGGGGGGGAGGGATCCTGTCTATATCCCACTGACTACTATACCATCTAGAATCGGTGGATTAATTCCTTCATCATAGGTCGTGCAAGGAATTTGGTTTTAGGATATGCAACAGGTGGTGGACATGTCTGGGGTGTTGTTGTTGTTGTTGTGAAGGGTAGGATTGTTGGGTAGTGTTGAAGGGTATTGTTTATCTGCATGTTCATGATCACATTTTTCTGGACTAGTTTTCAGAGCGCCGTGATTCTTTTATGATTACCACCTTTTATCCTTCCGGTGATTAATTAAGTTCTCAGTGGCAGGACGCGAGGATTTCTATTAATTGATAGGACTTGGGTTGTTCACACATTATTCCACAGACATATGTTTTCTAAATTTTTAGGCATTGGACAATGCGTTTGGTATGTTTGTTTCTGGTTATATATTTTTCTATTATATATGTTTGTTTCATTCCTCTTTCGAGCTTATATTCGGTGACGATATTCCTCAATTGATGATATGTGGGCATTATGTGGCATGTACTGAACATTGGTTTCTATTGCGTTGTTGATCCTGACACTCTGGAGGTGTGATCTTTGACAGATTTTCTTATGTGTTGAGCTACCCTATTTTGTTAATTTAAGGCAGTGTATTTTCAATCCCTTGCATCTTTGTTATTACATGATGGATCCCATGGACCCATTTACATCGGATACATCGGCACATGAGGCGTTCATACGTGCCACATTGGAGGTAGAAGAAAATCACAGAATACTCTCCGGGTCGGAGCTCGAGGGTGGCCCCGATGGCACAGATTTTGGATGCTCGGTGGATGCTCCTAGCAGTGTGCCTTATGGTGCGCATGCACAATTCTGTTCACAGGATGGACAGCATGGTTATCAGAATTTTCATTCACGGAAACAACATACTATCAATATCTCATCACCTGCGCCAATTCTAAATTTTGGCCACGATGTATTGATAGATCGGGTTAGCAATTTATAGAAGCAAGCACTTGTTGGTAGATGGCACTTTGTTGTGCTAGGTGAAGGCGAGATGAGGAAATGGGTGGAAACTAAATGGAAGTCTTTGTTGGGATATATGCCATTGATGGTTCAACTCATGAGCGATTGGTACATTTTCCATTTTCTGTGTCAGGAGGATTTACAAAAGATCAAGGTGTTGCCATGGATAAGAGGGAGCAGGTTCTTGGCTCTCCATGCATGGTATATTGGCTTCAACCCATTAAAGGAGACGCCCAAGAACACTTTGATATGGGTCAAATTGCCTAGTCTGCATATTGAATTTTGGACTCGTCGGGTTTTCATGGACATTGGAAATGCGATTGGAAAGTTTATTTACGTTGATCCTCAGTGCCTAGGTGCTTGAGACAAGAGAATTGCATGGATTCTGATTGATAAAGGATACAAAGGGGGATTCCCTGATCATATTGAAATTTATTTGGAGGACACTTATTTGGTGCAAAGATTGGATTTCTAGGGTATACCATTTAGATGTCTTATTTTCCATCACACGGGACATCTTATGGTTCAGTGTCTGCATCGGATGTGTGGGTGGCGCTCGGCGTATAGACGTAACTCTCATGGGACAACGGGCATGATGGGTGGTGAGGCTACTGAGACTGCTGTTGGCTTGGCACAAGATGAGTTTTCGGGTGACAAGAAAGACTTATCAGGTACACCACCTTTTTCACTTCGCTTCACAAATTTTATAATTTCATCACAAAAGCGTGTTAATATCGCTCCTATTGAGGTTCCCTCATATCCAAATACCACAAAAGGTTCTGGAACACCACCGACTAATGACACTCTGCCCATGTTGGATAAGAGCTTGCCATATTTTGGTATGGACCCATAATCTTCGAGGAAGATGCTCCCCTCCTGATGTCATATGGGGCTATCTCCCCATCACACATTATGTATTTACCTAAATCCACTTCACATCCTAATCATAATATATCCCCTGTGACTAGGACCCGTCCCATTACACCACATTCCCCTGTCTCTTCCCCTACCAACTCGATGGACAGTGATATTGATTGTCTACTCCAATGAAATAATTTGGACCTCCGCTCTCTTACTATACACAAGCCCATCGGCACCAAGTCACCACATATCAACCCCGCTTCAGCAGGAAATATCATTGTTCGCCAAAAGAAGAGCAAGAGCAACTGACATATCCGAGGACGCACTAGAGTTATCCCTTTCAGTCCTATTGATTCTAATGTTTTGGTATATATTCCTATCACTTCATCCATCCCTACATGGGCCCTTAGAGCAAATGTGCCCTCCTATGGGTTCTCATGAACTTCATCTTATCTATGAACATTCGAGGATTGGGGGCTGCTCCGAAATTTTTGGCTCTCAAAGAACTATTCCTTTCTTCTCGCCCCTATATTATTCTTATACAGGATACTATGCACTTGTTTCAACAAGTGATTATTTATTTCAAAAACATGCTCCCAGATTGATACATGGTTGCAACTGATGTTTTTGTTCAGTCAGACGGATTGCCTGCCTTATGGGACCCTAGATGGGTTAATATGAAGGCATTCTCTTGTTTTGTAGGAATATTAATTGCTGGTAATATTAGAGGTTTCCAGGGGCGCATACATATTCTAAACATATATGCCCTGTATAAAGACCGATCCATATTTTGGGAAAGGTTGGTCGAATTTGAGGTCTTAGTTCTTAAGTCCCTTATCATGGCTGGAGATTTGAATTGCACTATTGGTCTGAACAAAATTTGGGGAGGTACCAAAAAAGCAGATGCCATGGATGAATTGATAAAAGGTATCATAATTGATCACAATTTTGTTGATATTTGTCCATCCAAGATCGCCCCTACATGGGATAATGGGCGGGCGGGTAATGGTTATGTGGCAAAAAGACTAGACAGATTCCTTTTGCACAAAAGTCTTATGGACAGACTTGGATCCATACAATCTGGAATCATAAGTAATTATATTTTTGACCACAGACCCATTATTCTTTTGTGGCGGCAAGAGGACCTCAAATATGGAATTCCTTTTAAATTCAATGGAATTTGGTTGATGGACCCTAAATTCGATGCTCTTGTGCGAGAGGTTTGGCATAAGGGTCAAACTTGAGATTCATTCCCTATGATATTTTCGTGGCTTTGGAGAAGTTGAGTTTGCTTCTCTTATTACACAACCCCCCAGCGTCATTAAAGATGGATATACATACACTAGTATTGAAGAGAAATCAAATTCTAAAACTTCGAGAGGCTACATGGCGACTAAAGAGCAGGGCTATTTGGATCCAAGAAGGAGACCGAAATACCAAATTCTTTCATAGATTCACTAACCATAGAAGGAACATAAATTCCATATGGGAGATTAAGGATTCAGATGGTAACAAATATCATACCCAAGAAGCAATTTGTAAGGCAATTGTACAACATTTTGAAATGGCATGTGGTCAAAGAGTGGCGAACTGTGTCGAGGACCAAATTTGGGGGGTGGATGTATACCCGAATATGTTTGATGATGCTACAAATGAGACTCTATTCAAGGAAGTCACGGGGGAGGAAATCATGGGGATTCTTACATCATTTAAGAAAGATAAATGTTCAGGTCCTTATGGATGGACGTTTGAGTTATTTACCCATTTCTTTGACATATTTCAAGGGAACATATTGGCTATGGTAGAAGAAACAATAGTCTGAGGGTATATCCATCCCCATATAAATTCGACTTATATTGCCCCGATCCCAAAGGGGACATCCACTGGGACTTTCTCGGATTATAGACTGATCTCACTATGTAATATTACATATAAGATTATATCAAAGACTGTTGCTGGCAGGATGAAGCACACTCTATCTCATTACATATCACCTAAACAGTTTGGTTTTTTACATAATAGACAAATCCAAGATGTTGTGGCCATTGCTTAGGAATGCATACATACCATACATATCAGAAAACTTAAGATGTTGTCATGAGGGTCTATATGCAAAAGGCTTACGATTGTCTTGACTGGGGATATTAGAGGATGGTTTTACACAAAATTGGTTTACGTGCGAGAAATGCGAAATGGGTCATGGCTTGTATAACTAATGTTCGATATGCAATTATTATCAATGGATATCCCACTGACTTCTTCGCGGCAGGTCGTGGGCTCAAGAAAGGTTGTTCCCTATCTCCATTACTCTTCATATTGGCTATGGATGGACTCGGTTTACACATTAAAAATGTTGTGGCAACAAGTATTTTGTCCTTTGGTTATGGGCCGCAACTTCAAGATTTCTCACAGTTTTTTGTGGATGATGTTTTTATTATGGGCATGATAAATAGGATCACTTGGATGGCTCTATCTCATATTTTTGTCAGATTTGGGAATGCTACGAGGCTCTTAATGAACCTACAAAAGTCTATCATTCTATATGGTAGGTGAGTGCTGGAGGATATTTCTTGTTGGGTTGTGTTATATTCTTTCCACGACTAACCTATGTAGTGAACCGGCGGGTTAGAGGGGGGGCTCCGCCCCCCCTTCGTTGCGTTGATTGCATAGCGGGGGGGTCACAGGGGGGGCGATAGCTCCCC
>APFE030156699.1:0-24165 GCA_000404065.3 Pinus taeda
TTTTTTAATTTTTTATTTAATTTTATATTTGTATTTTTAAAAGCTTGATCAATTTAGCTATTTGGGAAAATAGAAGTTAACAAGAATTTTCTGAACTCCTCCATGTCTCGTGACTATCTTCTTCAAGTGGTTACGAAGTAGTTGCTTCTCACTATTATCATCCGCTCATTTTTCAAAAGGATCCAATGCCTCATCTTCCATAAGATTTTCAATACAGTAGGTTTTACTTCACTTATATTTTTAGGGAAGATTTCCATTAGGGTCAAGTAAATATTTAATTTATTCAATATTAAATTATTTATTTTTTGCAAATTGTGTGATATAAAATAATTTATGTATGAGTAGAATAATTTATGTTTTTTTATAAGACATGCGAAGTGTATGTGTTTGTTTATTTAAATGTGAAAATAGGCTTAAAAAAAACAATTTTTCACGGAAAACATTTTTTTTTGTTTATGTGATATGATGGTTGTCTTTTTCATAATTAGATAATATGTGTAGATATTTTTTGCAAGTTCAATTTATATAAAATTATGTATGTATTTTTTTTTGTTTCTTAAATAATATCATGATTATTCATTTCCATTTATAAGATCTTTTTGTTTGCTACATTGCTACGAAGAGAGGGAGAGGGAGACCGAGAGAGGGAGGGAGGCAAGGAAAGAAGGGGTGGGAGATTTGGGGATAGAGGAGGATAGGTTGAGTGAGAGGGGGAGGTAGAGATAGGTGGGGGGAGATAGGGGGAGGGGAATAGAGAGGGGGAGGGGTAGAGGGAGAGAGAGAGTGATAGGGGGAGAGGGAGAGAGAGTGGAAGAGGGATGGCAGGAGGTGAAGAGAGTGGGAGAGGGAGAGGTAGACAGAGAGGGAGAGGGGGAAGGGAAAGGGAGGAGGAGAGGGGGAGATAGGGAGAGGGAGAGATGAAGGGAGGGAGAGGGAAAGGGGAAGTGATGGGGAGAGAGAGGGAGACAGAGATGGGGAGGGACAAGGAGATAAAAGGGTTGGGAGGGAAGAGAGGCAGGGAGAGAGAGTGAGGAGGAGAGAGAGATGGGGGAGGGAGTAGGAGAGGGGGAAGAGGAGAGAGAGATGGTGGAGAGAGGAGGATCGGGTCAGGGAGAGGGGAAGGGAGAGAGAGAGAGAGGAAGGGAGATGGAGAGGGGGAGATAGGGAGATAGTGGGAGAGAGAGGGAGAGGGAGAGGGAGAGAGAAAGAGGGAGGGAGGCGGAGAGTGAAGGGGTTGTAGGAGTAGTGATAGGAGGGGGAGAGAAGGAGCGGGTGATGGGGGCGAGAGGAGGATATGGTGAGAGAGAGGGGAGGTAGTGATAGATAGGGTGAGAGACAGGGAGGGGAAAAGAGAGGCGAGGCGGAGAGGGACATAGGAAGGGAGGGAGAGACAAAGGGGGAGGTATGGGGAGAGAGTTGGAGAGAGATGAGGAGGGAGGGGGAGAGAGAACGGGTGGTAGGAAAGGGAGGCAGGTAGAGAGAGAGAGGGGGAGAGAGAGATGGGGGAGAGAGGAGGATAGTTTCAGGGAGAGGAGAAGGGATAGAGAAAAAGAGAGGGGGGAGTTAAGGGAGAGATAGAGAGAGAGGGGGGAGATAGAGACAGAGGGAGAAGGAGAGAGAGAGAGGGAGGTAGAGATATGTGGGGGGAGAGAAGGGGGATGGAGAGAGAGAGTGGGAGGGGGGCATGGAGAGAAAGCAGAAGAGGGATAGTGGAGGGGAAGATATTGGGAGAGGGAGAGGAAGAGAGAGAGGGAGAGGGGGAGGGGCAAGGGAGGAGGAGATTGTGGGAAAGGAAGAAGGAGAGAGGAAGGGAGGGAGAGACAAAGAGGGAGAGATGGGGAGACAGAGGGAGAGGGAGAGAGAGAGAGGGAGGGACGGAGAGAGAGAAGTGGTGGTAGTGGGAGTGATGGGAGGGAGAGAGAAGGGGTGGGAGATGGGGGAGAGAGGAGGATAGGGTGTGGGAGAGGGGGAGGTAGAGATAGATGAGGGTAGAGAGGGGTAGGGAGAGGGGAAAAGAGAGAGGGAGGGAGACAGAGAGAGAAGGGGTTGTAGGGGAGTGATGGTAGGGAGAGAAGGAGTGGGTGATGTGGGTTAGAGGAGGATAGGGTGAAGGAGAGGGGGAGGTAGAGATAGGTGGGGGGAGAGAAAGGGAGGGGAACAAAGAGGTGAGGGGGAGAGGGAGAGAGAGCAGAAGGGGGATAGGGGGAGGGGAAGAGAGTTGGAGAGGGAGAGGTACAGAGGGAGGCAGAGGTGGATGGACAAGGTAGGGGGAGAGTGAGGGAGAGGGAGAGGGAGAGAGGAATGGAGGTAGAGACAAAGGGGGGGGATTGGGAGAGGGGGAAGAGAGTGATGGGAAGAGAGAAGGTGTGGCAGGGAAGGGAAATAGGGCAAGAGAGACAAGAGGTTAGGATCAGGAAGAGGGGAAGGGGGAGAGAAATAGGGGGGAAGGGAGAGAGAGACAGAGATGTAGGTAACGGGGGGAGAGAGAGGGAGAGGGAGAGGGAAAGGGAAAGGGAGAGGGGGAGATAGGAGGATATTGGCAGAGATATAAAGAGAGGGAGTGTGGGAGAGACAAGTAGGGAGGTGGGGAGAGAAGGGGTGGTAGGGGGAGTGATGGGAGTGTTAGAGAAGCGGTGGGAGATTCAGGAAGAGAGGAGGATAGGGTGAGAGAGAGAGTGAGGTAGATATATGTTGGGGGAGAGAGTTGGAGGGCAACAAAGAGGAGGAGGGGGAGAAGGAGAGAGAGAGTGAGAGTGGGAGAGGGAGAGAGAGTTGGAGAGGGAGAGGTAGAGGATCAAGGTGCGAAGAGAGGGACGGAGAGGGAGAAGGAGAGAGGAAGGGAGGCAGAGAGAGAGAGAGGAAGGGAGGCAGAGAGAGGGAGGGATGCATAGAGACAAGGGGTGGTAGGGGGAGAAATGGGAGGGGGAGAGAAGGCGTGGGAGATACGAAGGAGAGGATGACAGGGTGAGGGAGAGGGGGAGGTATAGATAGGTGGGCGAAGAGAGGCAGAGGGGAACAAAGAGAGGGAGGGGGAGAGGGAGAGAGAGAAAAAGAGGGAGAGGAGGAGAGAAAGGGGAGAGAGAGGGACAGAGAGACCAGGAGGGGGGTGAGAAAGAAGTGGTAGGAGGGAAGGGATATAGGGAGAGAGAGAGAGAAAAGGATAGAGATGACGAGAGGGATATGGGGGAGAGGAAGAGGGGGGAAGGGGGGAGAGAGAGGGAGAGAGAGAAAGGAAGGGTGAGGGAGGGGTGGAGATAGGGAGATAGTGGGAGAGACAAAGAGACGGAGAGGGAGGGAAGGCAAAGAGAGAAGGGGTGGTAGGGGGAGTTATGGGAGGGGGAGAGAAGGGGAAGCTCTTAATAATTTTTTATAAAGCCTAATCGTTAAACCATAAACCCCTAACCCTATACCCTAAACCCTAAAAAATAAACCATAAAACCTAAACCGTAGGAATTTTAGAACATTTTTAAAAGCATTTTGTAACTTTTATTTATGTTTTTGTTAAAATAATTTAATAAATTGTTATAAACCTTAAACCATATAACCTATAACCAAAACCCAAAAACCTAAACCCTGAACTGTAAACCCCAAGCCCTAAACCGTAAACCATAAACCCTAAGAATTTTATAATAGTTTAAGAATAATTTTGTAACTTTTATTTAAGTGTTTACTAAAACAATTTACTAAAGTGTTACAAACCCTAAACCAATAAATTCAAACCCTAAACCAAACACAAAACATAACCATACCCCAAAAACCTAAACCCTCCCTAAACCCCAAATCTAAACCATAAACCGTATACCATAGACCCTAACCACTTTATAAAATTTCAAAAATTATTTTGTAACTTTTATTTAAGTGTTTATTAGAAGAATTTACCAACATGTTGTAGACCCTAAACACTAAACCCTAAACCTAAACCCAAAACTCCAAAACTTAAACCATAAAACCTAAACCCTAAACCTTAAATCACAAACCCTAAACCCTAATCTTTTTATAACATCTTAAAAAGTAGTCTGAAACTTTTATTTGAGTGTTTATTAAAACCATTTACTATAGTCTTGTAAACCCTAAACCCTAAATAATAAAGCCTAAACCCTAAGCGTTAAACCCTAAACCCCAAACTGTAGACATGAAACCCTAAACCCTAAGCATTTTATAACATTTTAAAAAGTGTTTTGTAATTTTTATTTAAGTGGTTATTAAAAGAATTTACTAAAGCATTATAAACCCTTAACCCTAAACTGTAAACCACAAACCCTAAACCCTAAACCCTAAACCCTAAACACTAATGTATTTCGCCAAGAGATAAAATATTCTTTGAGAGTTGAGAGTTAAATCAACATGAAAGTTAAATTCCTTGATATGTTTCTATGATCTAGGCCTCCTATGTTACAATAGATTTTTGCTTCTGAAGCAAAAATTGGTCCTTCAAGGAATCTACAATTTCAAAAACACAGAATTCATAAACAGTAATTTGGATTCCTTCCACCATATTTTTATTTGGAAATATTGATGTTCTAATGTTCAAATCTAAGATTTACTGATGTTCTATTGTTCAAATCTAAGATTGTTGTGTTATCCAGTAAAAGGTAGGAAAATTGTTTTTACAAATCCAACATGTATTTCTTTTTACAATATTATTTTCAATATAGTTTTGTTTAACCCTATCTAATTTTATTATATTGAGACTATGGAGTTGTTTAGCTCTAATATTTATCCTATCTAGATTTCTAATTTTAGGTGACATTTTGTTATCCCCGAAAAAGATTTCTTGATTTCAGCTCATTATATCTATGTTGATTATATTTCAAAGAGGTTTATCTATCTATTATATTTAAGCATGCCTTGTTCATGATGAAACCCATTTAGTTCAAGGTAAATTGTATTATTATTCATCCCTTGTGATTTCAGCTCATTATATCTATGTTGATTATATTTCAAGGAGGTTTATCTATTTACTATATTTAAGCATGCCTTTTTCATGATGAAACCCATTTAGTTCAAGGTAAATTGTATTATTACTCATCCCTTGTTCTTCTCCAATCTCTAATCCATCAAAACCCTAGTTCTTTCATTTCTACAATTTCTTTCATTATTGTTAATTTTTTTCAGCATTTTTTGGGAAGAATTTCATTTTGGTCTCATCTCACCCTCCATTATCACAACAAGAATGAAAGAAAACGTTTTTGTTGCTCGTTGAAGAAATCCTGGGGATGACAAATTGTCATTTCAAATTGTAGTCGAGTCTCAAACCAGGCCAAATGAGATCGCACTATGGCCCAAATTTCAAATACCCTCCCTAAACTTTGCTAAATCATTTTTACAAATGGAGTACATATTTATAGGATTAAATAGTTTCTCCATTATTAATATCATTAAGTTTTGTTTTGTTTAACTTCATCTATTCTATTATATCGAGATTTTCTACTAGTTTTGTTTTATAAAGAAAACAACCACGTTTCATTTTTTTAATATTTTTTTGGTTGAAAATGAAGCCACATTTGAAACCATTTCAATTGGAAGTTCTAAACAAACCTATTTAAAAATATATAATGTAACCGACTACTATATATGGTTAAAAAAAATGCAGTTACGTTTCGTCATTTTTTTGGTTTAGAATGAAGTCAATTTTGGTACCATTTAAATTGAAAGTCAAACACATTTCAAAAAATATAATATAGGTTGCTAATAAATGGTTAAAAAAGAATGTAGCCATGTAAATTGAAAGTCAAACACATTTCCAAAAATATAATACTATATGGTTAAAAAAGAATGTACCATTTAAATTGAAAGCCAAACACATTTCAAAAAATATAATATAAGCCACTACTATATGGTTCAAAAAGAATGCAACGACGTCAATTGAAAGTCTAACACATTTCAAATAATATAATGTAAGATGCTACCATATGGTTCAAAAGGAATACAACCACATTTTCATCATTTTTTGGTTTTCAATCATTTTTTGGTTTAGAATGAAGCCACACCATTTAAATCGAACGTCAAGCAAATTAGAATGTAATGGGGTAGCCAAGTTTTAATATTTATCTTCATTTTGAAATTCATTTTTCTCTAATCTTGATAAGGGTTTTTATTTTTGTCTAATTCTTGTAAGTGGTGATAAGTAATAGGTACGTTAAATTTTTAATAATAATTTGGTCAAAACAAATTTTAAGAAAAGTTTAAACACCTTATTTAGATATACAAAAAAGTTAGATGTTACAATTTCATTAGTTCATGTAGTGGGGACAATGAGCATATGTTAGCATCTTTCAATTTAAACCATAATATCAAAATGATTAATTAAAAAAATAATTTACATGACCAATACCGAAGGGGACCCCTATTGGTATAAAAATTAAAATTTTCAAATTTTAATACAAAAAAATTAAAAAAATTGATATAGAATAACATAAATTAAATAATAATAATGATTAGTATGTTAGTTTAAAAATAACAATATTTGTATAATAAATTATGAACTTTTGTATTTGAAAAATATATTTTATATTTTTTTTATAAATAAAACACATAAAATTAAAATTAAATAAAAAAAAAAAAACCCTAAAAAATAAGAAATGTTAATCAATAAATAAATTTATATATGTTATATCTACATGAAAAATAAATAATAATATTAAATAAATAAAAATTACATTACTTATTAAAAAATAAGAAAAAAGAAATGAAGATCAACAAAACAACAAAAGTCCACCATAAAACAAAGGAAAAATGGAAAGAAGAAAGCACAAAAAGTCGACGAGCGTGCAGTTATAATAAAGCGAAAAAGCGCCGTAAAAACCGGGAGAAAGATTCTAAACATAAAATGAAGAAAGCAAAAACACAGTCCCTAAAAAAGAAAGCACAAAAAAGTGAATGACTGTGCATATGTAATAAAGCACAGAGAAAAAGGAAGGATTAAAAAATATAGTGAATTCTCTCATGGTATTTTTTATATATAAAAAGAAATGTGTTTACTTCACATTGTATATATTTTAAATTATTAACTTCTGTATACATATATAATATAAATTTGTATTTTTTATAATCATATATTTATTTATTTATTTTTTATTATAAAATTGCATTCAGTTCTGTTTATGATTAAATATATGTTTTTAGTGTAAGGTAATATGAATTTGTTCTTTAATTTATGTTGATTATTATTTTTATGTAAATATTCCTATTTCTAAATATGAAAATGTATATTTATTTAACATAAATTTCAATATTGCAAGGCTATTATTACTTTATCAAAAACATAATGTTACAATGTATGATTTATAAAAAATTGCTAGAATTTATGTTTATAAACTTTTAGGTTTTAAAATTTCACTTTAAATGGCATAATGGATTGTGATTATTTTATTAATATTACAAAATTTATTTCATGTTTATAATGTATATAAAATTGTATATTGTCACCACATATTTTTGTTGAAAGAATTAGTTTCACTTAATGCTAACTAATGTTAAGTGATGTATGTATTCTTTTATAAAAAGTATGTTTTTATTTTAATTTTTTAAATTGCACATTAAATGACAGAATTGATTGTGCTTCTTTTATTAATCTTTTAAAATTGATTCCATGTTTATGACGCATATAAAGTTATATACTACCACTATATATTTTAGTTGAAAGAATTAGTTTCACTTAGTTCTAAGCAATGTTACATGAAGTCACTTTTCAAAATTAGATCTAAGGTTTAAGTTTTAGGATTAGCAGGGAGAGAGTGAGGGAGTAATGGTGACATAGAGATAGAGAATGAGAGGGGTGAAAGGGTAAGAGATTATTGAGAGAGATTCTGATGGACTTAAATATATTTAAGGGAGAGAGAGAGTCAAGGGAGGGAAGGGGGGAAAGAGAATGAGAGAAAGGATGAGAGATAAGAAGAGAGAGAGGGAGAGAGGGAGTCAGGGGAAGGAAAGGGGGAGAGGGAATGAGAGAAAGGATGAAAGATAATAAGAGAGAGAGGGATTAAGGGAGAAGGAGTAAGAAAGGGAGAGAGGGAATGAGTGCAAGAGACAGGGAGAAAGGGGAGAGGGAGGGAGGGAGGAGGAGGATATCAAGAGATAGGGAGAGAGAGGGACATGGAGAATGAGAGAGAGGAAGAGTGACAGATGGAGTTAGAGGACATGAGAGATAGGGAGAGCAAGTGAGGAGGAGGGAGATAGAGAGGAAAAGAAAGATTGAATGTGGAAGAGGGGTCGAGAGAGATAGAGGCAGTGAGAATGAGAGTGAGAGTGAGAGGAGAGGGAGAGAGGGAGAGGAAGAGATTTAGAGAGAGAGAGTGTGAGAAGGATATAATCTCTGATAGATTGTCTGAGAGAGGCGTTCTGAGAGTGAGTAAGAGAAATATAGGGAGACAGTGGGAGAGGGAGATGTCAAGAGAGAGGGAGAGCAAGTGAGAAATAATTGAAGGTATAGACGAAGAAAAGGAGAGAGGGTGGAATGGAGGAAGAAGTAGAATTGGAGTTAGTGAGTGAGAGAGAGAGAGAGGGAGAGGAAGAGAGAGAGGGAGAGGGGCAAGAGAGAGAGTAAGATAAAGAATGAGACGGTGATATATTGATAGAGAGAGAGATGGAAAATGATTCAATATCACAGAGAGAGTGAGGGAGACACATAGTAAGAATGATACTAAGAGAGAACCCTAAACCATCAACCTTAAGCATTTTATAACATTTTAAACGCTAAACCTAAACCCTAAGCATTCAATGACTTTTTAACAAGCTTTTTGTAAAAAAATTTGAAGTGTTTACTAAAAGCATTTAATAAAATGTTGTAAACCCTAAATACTAAATAGTAAGCATTTTATAACATCTTAAACCCAAAACCCTAAAGCCTAAAGCCTAAACATTAAACCCTAGATATTTTATAATATTTTAACAAGCTTTTTCTTACTTCTTTTAAGTTTTTGTTAAAATCATTTACCAAAGTGTTATAAACCCTAAACCCTAAATCCTAGGCATTTTATAACATTTTAAAAAGCATTTTGTAACTTTTTTTTTATGTTCTGATTAAATTTTTTTATTAAAGCGTTATAAATCCCAAACCCTAAACCATAAACCGTTTCCCTAAACACAAAGAATTTTATAATGTTTTAAGATACGTTTTTGTAACTTTTTTAAGTGTTTATTAAAAGCATCTAATGAAGTGTGATAACCCTAAACCCTAAGCATTTTATAACATTTTAACAGGAATTTTGTAATTTTTATTTAAGTGATTATTAAAATAATTTACTAAACTCATATAAACTCTAAACCCTAAACCATAAACACCAAACCATAAACCCCAAACCCCAAACTCTAAAACCTAAGCATTTTATGATCTATTAAAAATAATTTGTAATTTTTATTTAAGTGTTTATTAAAATAATTTACTATTGTGTTATAAAACCTTAACCATAAACCCTCATCATTTAATAACATTGTAAAAACCCAAACCCTAAACGCTAAAAAATAAACCCTAAAACCTAAACCTTATAAACTAAAACCTAAATCGTAGGCATTTTATAACATTTTTAAGAATGTTTTGTAACTTTTATTTAAGTGTTTATTAAAAAAATTTACTAATTTGGTATATACCTTAAAGAATACACCCTAAAACCTAAACCCCGAAGCCTAAACCCTAAACACTAAACCCCAAGCCCTAAACCCTAAGAATTTTATAACATTTTAAGAAGAATTGTAACTTTTATTTAAGTGTTTATTAAAAGAATTTATTAAAGTGTTATAAACCCTAAACCATAAACATAAAACCATAAACACAAGAACATAAACCCTAAACCCCAAAACCTAAACCCCAAACCCTAAACCCTAGACCATAAACCCTAACCCTAACCATTTTATAACATTTTAAAAATTGTTTTGTTACTTTTATTCAAGTGTTTATTAAAAGAATTTACCAAAATGTTGTAGACCCTAAACACTAAACCCTAAAACGGAACCCAAAGCACCAAACATTAAACACTAAACCGTAAATGGTAAAACGTAAACCCTAAATCCCCAACCATGAACCCTAAACCCTAATCATTCCATAACATTTTAAAAAATATTTTTAAAAAAATTATTTAAGTGTTTATTAAAAGGATTTACTAAAATCTTATAAACCCTAAAATCTAACCTCGAAACCCCAAACCATAAACTCTAAATCATAAACACTAAACCCTAAACCTTAAACTCTGAAGCCCAAACTCTGAACATTAAACCCTAAATCCTAAGCTTTTTATAACATTTTAAAATGTGTTTTGTAATTTTAATTTAACTGTTTATTAAAAGAATTTAAATTTTTTTTATAAACTTGGTGAGAGCGAGTATTGTAGCAAGAATGCTATAAGTTCTCGGCTACTAACTTTACTTTTATCAACCAGTAGTTCGTGACAAACATGGAAGCATGAATGCTATATGCACAAGTACTAGTTCTCACTACAGGTTGTCACTTGGTCAACCGAAGTGAGATCAATAGGAGCTCAAGCTAAAGAAAAGATTACTCTATAACCTTAAATCATAAACACTAAACCCTAAACCTTAAACTCTGAACCCCAAACTCTGAACATTAAACCCTAAACCCTAAGCTTTTTATAACATTTTAAAATGTGTTTGTAATTTTAATTTAATTGTTTATTAAAATAATTTAATTTTTTTTATAAACCTAGTGAGAGCCAGTATTGTAGCAAGAATTCTATAATTTCTGGGCTACTAACTTTACTTTTATCAACCCATTAGTTCGTGACAATCTTGGAAGCATCAATGCTATATGCACAAGTATTGTACTAGTTCTCACTACAGCTTGTCACTTGGTCAGCTGAAGTGAGATCAATAGGAGCTCAAGCTAAAGAAACGATTACTCTACATATTCTATTCTAACTCCAGAAAGGAGAAGGACTGGACTGTAAAGAAAAACCTAGTAAACCCTAATTACCAAGCTAATTCTACTTTTGCCAAAAACACTATGAAAACCATGAAAGGAATGCGCTACCTTCTCAAGGAAGTAAACAACATCTAACCATAGAATTTTTTATGTATGTGGTTTTAGTTTATGATATGTATTTTCTTGTTGTTCTATTCTTTTCCACTGTTTGTTTATGTTTGTATGTGTATAATCTTTTTACACACATGTAATATCATATACCATAATTGTTTTTCCAATGTGTAGAATTTTTATATTAAAGTATTAATTTTTGAATTGTAGTCTAATTTAATAAAATCTTGTTTCTTTTGTAAATGACCACAACATGATGAAAGAATTTGAATTTTCGTAAGCACCACTATTCAATGAACATTGTTTTTTAGTTTATCATTTTTTATAATTAGTTACATGTTTATGCTTCATGATGATAGAAATTTTAAATGTTTTTGTTTTTATTTTATGTATTGTATGTGTTTGTTTGTTTATTCTCTTGTTTCTATATGAACTTTGGAACACGAGAAAGGCTTTTCATTAGAATATTTCATATGGATGGTCATTTCCCAAATTGGTAGAATATGTCGTATCGATGGTCATTGCCCAAATTGTCTGTTAACTTGATACAAGTAAAATTTTTGATGATGTTTCACACATAAAATATAAAATATAATATTGTTGTGTGATCGAGACAAAGGTAGGCAAATTGTTTTTAAAAATTCAAGATTTGTTGTGTTATCGAGACAAAGGTAGGCAAATTGTTTTTACAAATTCAAGATTATTTGTTTTTACAAAACTAAATGCAGTTTCTACAATATTATTTTCAGTATAGTTTTGTTTAACCCTACTTAATTTTATTATATTGAGTTTCTGGAGTTGTTTAGCTCATATCTTTGTTCTATGTAGATTTCTTATTTTAGGTGGCATTTCGTTATCTCCGTAAAAGATTTTTTTATATCGGGATTCTTTATGGTTTCTTTTTTCCCAGTAAATTATTATTATTATCCGGAGATGCTCCACTCTTTTTGTTTTTACAATTAAATTATTATTATTATCTCTTTTTAATATAAATAAATTAAACAAAAAAATATAGTGAATTCTCTCATGGGTTTTTTTTATATAGAAAAAGAAATGTGTTTACTTCACATTGTATATATTTTAAATTATTAACTTTTGTCTACATATATGTTATAAATTTGTATTTTTTATAATCATATATTTATTTATTTGTTTTTTACTATAAAATTGTATTCAGTTCTGTTTATGATCAAATATATATTTTTGGTGTAAGGTAATATGAATTTGTTATTTAATTTATGTTGATTATTATTTTTATGTAAATCTTCCTATTTCTAAATATGAAAATGTATATTTATTTAGCATACATTTAAATATTGCAAGGTTATTATTACTTTATCAAAAACATAATGTTACAACGAATGATTTATAAAAAATTGCTAGAATTGATGTTTATACTTTTAGGTTTTAAAATGGCACTTTAAATGACATAATGGGTTGTGATTATTTTATTAATATTACAAAATTTATTTCATGTTTATAATGTATATAAAATTGTATATTGTCACCACATATTTTTGTTGAAAGAATTAGTTTCACTTAATGCTAACTAATGTTAAGTGACGTATGTATTTTTTTATAAAAAGTATGTTTTATTTTAATTTTTTAAATTGCACATTAAATGACACAATTGGTTGTGCTTCTTTTATTAATATTTTAAAATTGATTCCATGCTTATGACGTATATAAAGTTATATACTACCACTATATATTTTAGTTGAAAGAATTAGTTTCACTTAGTTCTAAGTAATGTTACGTGAAGTCACTTTTCAAAATTAGATATAAGGTTTAAGTTTTAGGATTAGAGGGGAGAGAGTGAGGGAGTAATGGTGACATAGAGATAGAGAATAAGAGGGGTGAATGGGTAAGAGATTATTGAGAGAGAGTCTTATGGACTTAAATATATTTAAGGGAGAGAGAGAGTCAAGGGAGTTAAGGGAGGAAAGAGAATGAGAGAAAGGATGAGAGATAAGAAGAGAGAGAGGGAGAGAGGGAGTCAGGGGAAGGAAAGGGCGAGAGGGAATGAGAGAAAGGATGAAAGATAATAAGAGAGAGTGGGATTAAGGGAGAAGGAGTAAGAAAGGGAGACATGGAATGAGTGCAAGAGACAGGGAGAAAGGGGAGAGGGAGGGAGGGAGGAGGAGGATATCAAGAGAGAGAGAGAGAGGGACATGGAGAATGAGAGAGAGGAAGAGTGACAGATGGAGTTAGAGGACATGAGAGATAGGGAGAGCAAGCGAGGAGGAGGGAGATAGAGAGGAAAAGAAAGATTGAAAGTGGAAGAGGGGGAGAGGGAGATAGAGGCAGTGAGAATGAGAGTGAGAGTGAGAGGAGAGGGAGAGAGGGAGAGGAAGAGATTTAGAGAGAGAGAGAGTGAGAAGGATATAATCTCAGATAGATTGTGTGAGAGAGGCCTTCTGAGAGTGAGTAAGAGAAATATAGGGAGACAGTGGAAGAGGGAGATGTCAAGAGAGAGGGAGAAAAAGTGAGAAAGATTTGAAGATATAGACGAAGAGAAGGAGAGAGGGTGGAATGGAGGAAGAAGTAGAATTGGAGTGAGTGAGTGAGAGAGAGAGAGAGAGAGGGAGAGGAAGAGAGAGAGGGAGAGGGGGAAGAGAGAGAGAGTAAGATAAAGAATGAGATGGTGATATATTGATAGAGAGAGAGATGGAAAATGATTCAATATCATAGAGAGAGTGAGGGAGACACATAGTAAGAATGACAACGAGAGATTGAGAGATACTAAGAGAGAGAGAGATAGCACAATTGAGATAGAGAAAGACTTAGAGAGAGTGATAGATAGAGAGGGAAAAATTGATGGAACGAGGGAGGGCCTATTTTCCCCTTCATTTTCTTTCACAATATATTCATACACATTTAGTATTTATTTCCTATGTGAAGTAATATTCTCATCCACATCTATTCCAAACTAGATTTTTTAGCTAGTATCTCTTATCTTTGCAACACTAAAGTATTGTGAACCCTAAACCCTCAACCTTAAGCATTTTATAACATTTTAAACGCTAAACCTAAACCCTAAGCATTCAATGACGTTTTAGCAAGCTTTTTGTAAATTTTTTTGAAGTGTTTACTAAAAGCATTTAATAAAATGTTGTAAGACCTAAATACTAAATAGTAAGCATTTTATAACATCTTAAACCCAAAACCCTAAAGCCTAAAGCCTAAACACTAAACCCTAGGTATGTTATAATATTTTAATCAGCGTTTTCTTACTTTTTTTAAGTTTTTGTTAAAATGATTTACTAAAGTGTTATAAACCATAAACCCTAAATCCTAAGCATTTTATAACATTTTAAAAAGCATTTTGTAACTTTTTTTTATGTTCTGATTAATTTTTTTTATCAAACTGTTATAAATCCCAAACCCTAAACCATAAACCCTATCCCTAAACACTAAGAATTTTATAATGTTTTAATATACGTTTTTGTAACTTTTTTATGTGTTTATTAAAAGCATCTAATGAAGTGTTGTAATCCTAAACCCTAAGAATTTTATAACATTTTAACAAGCATTTTGTAATTTTAATTTAAGTGATTATTAAAATAATTTACTAAACTCATATAAACCCTAAACCATAAACCATAAACACTAAACACTAAACCCCAAACCCCAAACCCCGAACTCTAAAACCTAAGCATTTTATGATCGATTAAAAATAATTTGTAATTTTTATTTAAGTGTTTATTAAAATAATTTACTATTGTGTTATAAAACCTTAACCCTAAACCCTCATCATTTAATAACATTTTAAAAAGTGTTTTGTAACATTTTTTTAAGTGTTTATTAAAAGATCTTAATAAATTTTTATAAATCCTAAACCCCAAAACTGAAACCCTAAACCCTAAACGCTAAAGGCTAAATGCTATAAAATAAACCCTAAAACCTAAACACTATAAACTAAACCCTAAATCGTAGGCATTTTATAACATTTTTAAAAATGTTTTGTAACTTTTATTTAAGTGTTTATTAAAAGAATTTACTAATTTGGTATAAACCTTAAACCATACACCCTAAAACCTAAACCCCAAAGCCTAAACCCTAAACACTAAACCCCAAGCCCTAAACCCTAAGAATTTTATAACATTTTCAGAAGAATTGTAACTTTTATGTAAGTGTTTATTAAAAGAATTTATTAAAGTGTTATAAACCCTAAACCATAAACATAAAACCCTAAACACAAGAACATAAACCCTAAACCCCAAAACCTAAACCCCAAACCCTAAACCGTAGACCATAAACCCTAACCCTAACCATTTTACAACATTTTAAAAATTGTTTTGTAACTTTAATTCAAGTGTTTATTAAAAGAATTTACCAGAATGTTGTAGACTCTAAACACTAAACCCTAAAACCGAACCCAAAGCACCAAACATTAAACGCTAAACCGTAAACCGTAAACCCTAAATCCTGAACCATGAACCCTAAACCCTAATCATTCCATAACATTTTAAAAAGTATTTTTGAAACTTTTATTTAAGTGTTTATTAAAACAATTTACTAAAACCTTATAAACTCTAAACTCTAACCTCGAAACCCCAAACCATAAACCCTAAATCATAAACACTAAACCGCAAACCTTAAACCCTGAACCCCAAACTCTGGACATTAAGCCCTAAACCCTAAGCTTTTTATAACATTTTAAAATGTGTTTTGTAATTTTAATTTAACTGTTTATTAAAAGATTTTTTTTTTTTTTATAAACCTGGTGAGAGCCAGTATTGTAGCAAGAATGCTATAAGTTCTGGGCTACTAACTTTACTTTTATCAACCCAGTAGTTCGTGACAAACTTGGAAGCTTCAATGCTATATGCACAAGTACTAGTTCTCACTACAGATTGTCACTTGGTCAACTGAAGTGAGATCAATAGGAGCTCAAGCTAAAGAAAAGATTACTCTATAACCCTAAATCATAAACCCTAAACCGTAAACCTTAAACCCTGAACCCAAAACTCTGAACATTAAACCCTAAACCCTAAGCTTTTTATAACATTTTAAAATGTGCTCTGTAATTTTAATTCAACTGTTTATTAAAAGAATTTAAATTTTTTTTATAAACCTGGTGAGAGCCAGTATTGCAGCAAGAATGCTATAAGTTCTGGGCTACTAACTTTACTTTTATCAACCCAGTAGTTCATGACAAACTTGGAAGCATCAATGCTATATGCATAAGTACTAGTACTAGTTCTCACTACAGGTTGTCACTTGGTCAGACGAAGTGAGATCAATAGGAGCTCAAGCTAAAGAAAATATTACTCTACATATTCTATTCTAACTGCAGAAAGGAGAAGGACTGGACTGTAAAGCAAAACCTAGTAAACCCTAATTAACAAGCTAATTCTACTTTTGCCAAAAACACTATGAAAACCATGAAAGAAATGCCACTACCTACTCAAGGAAGTAAACAACATCTAACCATAGAATTTTTTATGTATGTGGTTTTAGTTTATGATATGTATTTTCTTGTTGTTATCTTCTTTTCCACTGTTTGTTTATGTGTGTATGTGTATAATCTTTTTACACATATGTAATATCATATACCATAATTGCTTTTCTAATGTGTAGAATTTTTATATTAAAGTATTAATGTTTGAATTGTAGTTTAATTTAATAAAATCTTGTTTCTTTTGAAAATGACTACAACATCATGAAAGAATTTGAATTTTGATAAGAACCACTATTCAATGAACATTGCTTTTTAGTTTATCATTTTTTATAATTAGTTACATGTTTATGCTTCATGATGATAGAAATTTTAAATGTTTGTGTTTTTATTTTATCTATTATATGTGTTTGTTTGTTTATTCTCTTGTTTCTATATGAACTTTGGAACACGAGAAAGGCTCTTCATTAGAATATGCCATATGGATGGTAATTTCCCAAATTGTTAGAATATGTGGTCATTGCCCAAATTGTCTGTTAACTTGATACAAGTAAAATTTGTGATGATATTTCACACATAAAATATAAAATATAATATTGTTGTGTTATCGAGACAAAGGTAGGCAAATTGTTTTTAAAAATTCAAGATTTGTTATGTTATCGAGACAAAGGTAGGCAAATCGTTTTTACAAATTCAAGATTATTTGTTTTTACAAAAATAAATGCAGTTTGTACAATATTATTTTCAGTGTAGTTTTGTTTAACCCTGCTTAATTTTATTATATTGAGTTTCTAAATTTGTTTAGCTCGCATCTTTGTTCTATGTAGATTTCTGATTTTAGGTGGCATTTCGTTATCTTCGTAAAAGATTTTTTTATTTCAGTTTATTTGTTGATTTAAACTCGTTTTTATCTATGTTTATTATATTTCATGCAATCATTTTTATTTCAGTTCAGCATTTATTGAAATCCATCAAAACCCTAGTCCTTTCATTTCTACAATGTCGTTAATTTCTACAATTTATTTAGCATTTCGCGAAGCATTTCGTTTGAGTTTGGTCTCAACCTTTATTATAACAACAAGAATGAACGAAAAGGTCGTCGTTGAAGAAATACTGGGATGAGAAATTGTGATCTCAAATTGTTGCTAGTAAGAACACTAACAGATCTTACTCCAATGCTTTCCGTCCTTAAAAACTTCGTTCCGTCCATCATCTTCTCCTTAGGCAAGACTCAAACCAGATTAAGTGAGTTCGCACTATGGCCCAAATTGCACATACCCTCCCTAAACTTTGTTAAATTGTTTTTAGAAATGGAGTAAGTATGTATTTACGGCATTTAATAGTTTCACATTATTAGTTTAGTTTGGTTTAACTCCATCTATTTTATTATATCGGGATTTTCTGTTGTATTCTTTTTTTTTCCACTAAATTATTTTTATTATCCCGAGATGCTCGACTCTTTTTGTTTTTACAATTAAATTATTATTATTATGTTTTTTAATATGAGTAAGTTAAACAAAAAAATATAGTGAATTCTTTCATGGTTTTTTTTATATATAAAAAGAAATGCATTTACTTCACATTGTATATATTTTAAATTATTAACTTATTTATCCATATATATTATAAATTTGTATTTTTTATAATCATATATTTATTTATTTGTTTCTTATTATAAAACTGCATTTAGTTATGTTATGATCAAATATATATTTTTGGTGTAAGGTAATATAAATTTGTAATTTAATTTATGTTGGTTATTATTTTTTATGTAAATCTTCCTATTTGTAAATATGAAAGTGTATATTTATGAAACATACATTTAAATATTGCAAGGATATTATTACTTTATCAAAATATAATGTTACAATGTATGATTTATAAAAAAATTGTAGAATTTATGTTTATATTTTTAGGTTTTAAAATTGCATTTTAAATGGCATAATGGGTTGTGATTATTTTATTAATATTATAAAATTTATTTCATGTTTATAATGTATATAAAATTGTATATTGTCAACATATATTTTTGTTGAAAGAATTAGTTTCGCTTAATGCTAACTAATGTTAAGTGATGTATGCATTTTTTTTTTTAAAAAGTATGTTTTTATTTTAATTTTTTAAATTGCACTTTAAATGACACAATGGGTTGTGCTTCTTTTATTAATATTTTAAAATTGATTCCATGTTTATGATGTATATAAAGTTGTATACTACCACCATATATTTTAGTTGAAACAATTAGTTTCACTTAATGCTAAGTAATGTTAAGTGAAGTCACGTTTCAAAATTAGATCTAGGGTATAGGTTTTAGGATTAGTGGAGTGAGAGTGAGGGAGTGATGGTGACATAGATATAGAGAATGAGAGGGGTGAATGGGTAAGAGATGATTGAGAGAGAGTTTGCTGGACTTAAATATATTTAAGGGAGAGAGAGAGTCAATAGAGGGAAGGGGGGAGAGAGAATGAGAGAAAGGATGAGAGATAAGAAGAGAGAGAGGGAGAGAGTGAGACAGGGGAGGGAAAGGGGTAGAGAGAATGAGAGAAAGTATGAAAGATAAGAAGAGAGAGAGGGATTAAGGGAGAAGGATTAAGAAAGGGAGAGAGGGAATGAATATAAGAGACATGGAGAAAGGGGAGAGGGAGGGAGGGAGGATTAGGATATCGAGAGAGAGAGAGAGAGATAGGGACATGGAGAATGAGAGAGAGGAAGAGTATTACCTCTACAATGTAAATAAAATGATATTGATATTGTTATTTATCTTATAAAAAAATGGGCTTCAAGTTCCTTCTACAGTGGAATTCTAGAGAAGACATGTACATGTAAGAAGGTAAATTACTCATTTCTAAAGAATTTTTGTTGTGAAGCATTTGTCCACATTAATAAAGAAAGTAGAACAAGTCTTGAGGAAAAATCAAAGAAGTGTACCTTCACTGGATATGGTGTTAATGATTTTCATTATCATTTATATGATTATGAAAACCATAAAATCATTAGGACAATTTTATTTAGTGATATCTAAACTTTGACATGTTTATGTCTGAACAAAATTATACTAGATGTCAGTCTAACCATTGTGTTTATCTAAAAAGGTAGAATCGTGGAAGATATATTATATTGTTATTTTATGTAGATGACATGATTGTTTCAATATATAACATGCAAAATATAAATGTGCTGAAAGAAAAATTGGCTAATTCATTCGCAGTGAAGGATTTTGGTGTTCGAATCAAAATTCTTCATATGAGAATAACTAGAGACAAGAAAAGTTGAAAATTAACTTTGTCTTAGAGTGAGTACATAGATAATGTGTTGGAAATATTTAAAATGTAAATCCCACTTAATATTAAACTCGTGAAAGGTTTCTACTGAAATTATTTGCAATTTTGCGGACTTCGTATTATATTGAAGTTATATTGAAGCAACAGGTTCATTAAAATTCTGTGCAATTGTACAGGCCTCCTAGAATATGAATACACTATTATTTTTTTCTCGCACTAGTGAATCACATGTGTAGCCTGTCACTATGTAAGCTAGGTCCCTGAGGTCCCTCATTAGTGAACTAATAGTAGTTAACTGATAGTGGTTGTGAATCAATGGAGAAAAATGATCTCTGCTTAGACCTCACACATTCCAAGTTCACTCTCCTCAAAATTCTTAAATAAAATATTATATTTACAAAGTATCAAAATTTCCACCTTAAATTCAAATTGAAATTGAACCACATTCCAAAAATATAGGACCAAAAAAAGCGTGTGCCAAAATTATTTCATAAAATGCGTACTATTTACCATTTACCATTTATAAAATATCAACAAAATTCAAGCAGATTCCAAGTTTACAATGAATGTGAAGATAATATTTTGAAAAGAATCTCAATGTTTTACCCAACTGCTTTGCAAGAGAAATTCCAGAAAAGCATCTCACGCTTTTTCGCTATATACGGTGATCCGCTCTCTTGAAAAGAATGTGAATGTTTTACCCAACTGCTTTGCACGAGAATTTCAAGAAAAGCATCCCATGCTTTTTCCTTATATACGATGATCCGCTCAACTTTTTGAAATACACGAGGGATGACCTGGAAATAGATGAAGTTGTTATTGAAGTAAAAAGATAAATACGGTCAATTATATTGAATGCGTGGACAACTAAAGGAGAAGACCACAAAGGGGCTGCGCCATGATTACGTTATGGACTATCAAAATTTCCGTCTTAAATTCAAATTCAATTGGAAAGCTGAACATTGCAATTTTGCGCCGACGTGGATACGCGGATAGACTTTCAAGATGTTCAAGATGTGATCCTTAAACGGATCACATCTTTTTTGAAATACAACATGGATGGCCTGGGATCCGCTCCTCCTTAAACGGATCACATCTTTTTTGAAACACACGATGGATGGCCTTGGATCCGCTCCTTTAACGGATCACAGCTTTTTCGAAATACAAGAGGATGGCTTGGGATCCGCTCCGTCAACGGATCACAGCATTTTTGAAATAAATGAAGGATGGCTTGGGATTCGCCCCTTTAACTCTCTGGGATCGGCTCCTTTAACTCTCTGTTGGTTCCTCTGTTTTTGTGTAAATTGTGTCTTTGTTGTGTATCTGTACATTGTAGCATTGAAATACAATAGGGATGGCCTGGGATTCGCTCCGCCAACGGATCACAGCTTTTTTGATGTACATGAAGGATGGCCTGGGATCCGCCCCTTTAACTCTCTGGGATCCGCTCCTTTAACTCTCTGCTGGTTTCTCTGTTTCTGTGTAAATTGTGTCTTTGTTGTTTATCTGTACACTGTAGTGTTTCATGGAGAAGAGCATATATGTTTCATCATTTGCATTTGCAGTAAAATGCCTCGTCGTCTTGTGTAGGATATTTGATTGTATTTGAAGTGGAAGTGCTTCGTGTCTGTGAATCTATGCCTGTGGGTTTGTCCTGCTGTTTTGTCAGAACGGGTGTTATTTAAATCTGAATTCGACCAATAAAATCAACGAATGAATGAAAGTCGACCCAGGGATTCATGGAGGCGATGTCTCTAATTGGTAGCAAAGGCACATGAAATACACACTTATATCCTTTATCTATCTTTCTTTTCATTGTCTTTTGCATTGATTGATTCTTTCATTGTGATTGCTTCTTTTGTATTGATTTTCTTCATTCATATACCTGTGGGTTTGTCCATCTATTTTGTCAGAGCAGATGTTATTTAAATCTGAAGTCAACGAAGAAGATCAGCGAATGAATGAATGAAAGTCGACCCAGGGATGGATGGAGGTATACACGGCAGAGCGTTAGCAGTGATATTGCTTTCAACCACGATTGAAAGGTATGTTTCTTTTATTTATTTTATATTCATAATTATATTCGTGATTTATTGGTTCATAATTATATTCGTGATTTATTCTCCCATTTTGGTTTCATAGATTGGAGTAGAATTTCCAATTTTCATGTCTTTTGTTTCTTTTACAATTCTTTCTCAATGTTTTTAATTCCTCCTCCACTAATTACGTGGCCCAATTTTTTAAAATTGTAACTTTTATTTAAGTGTTTACTAAAAACATTTACTGAAGTGCCATAAACCCTAAACCCTATACTCTAAACAATAAACCCCTAACCTTAAACCCTAAACTGTAAACCCTAATCCCTAAGTATTTTCTAAAATTTTAAAATGTTTGTTGTAACTTTTATTTAAATTTTGATTAAAAGAATTTACTAAAGTGTTATAATCCCTCAACTATAAACTCTAAACCCTAAACCCTAGACTTAAAACCCTAAACACTAAAGCTTAAAACACAAACCCTAAACCCTCAAAATTTTATAGCATTTTAAAAATGGTTATGTATTTTTTATTTAAATGTTTATTAAAAGAATTTAATAAAGTGTTATAAACCATAAACCCTAAAACCTAAAATCTAAACCCTAAACCCTATACCCTAATCGTTTCATAGCGTATTAAAAAGTGTTTTGTAACTTTTATTTAAGTGTTTATACAAAGCATTTACTAAAGCGTTATAAGCCTTAAAACCTAAACCATAAACCCTAAACCCTAAACCCTAAACCTTGAGCATTCTATAAACCTTAAACACTCTAACCTAAACCCTAAGCCCAAAACCCTAAACCCTACATGATAAACCCCAAACCCTAAACCCTAAGACCCAAACCCTAAACCCTAAATCATAAATGAAACACATCTCATAACATTTCAAAAAGTATTTTTTAAATTTTATTTAAGTGTTTATTAAAATATTTTGTGAAAGTGTTATAAACCCTAAATTCAAAACCCTGAACCCTAAACCCCAAATAATAAACCTCTAACACTTAACTCTAAACCATCAACAGTAAGAATTTTACAACATTTTAAAAAGTGCTCCATAACATTAATTTAAGTATTTACTAAAAGAAATTACTCAAGTGTTATAAACCCTAAGCTCTAAACCAGAAGCCAAAAACCCTAAAACTTGAAGCCTAAACCCTAAATCTTGAGCATTTTATAACATTTTAAAAAAAAAATTTTTACCATTTATTCAAGTTTTTATTGAAAGAATTTACTAAAGTGTTATAAACCCTATAACCTAAAAATAAAACCCAAAATAAAAACCCAAAAACCTAAACCCTAAGCATTTTAAAATAGTATAAAAGGCGTTTTGGAACATTTATTTAAGTCTTCGTTAAAAGAATTTACTAAGGTCTTATAAACCCTAAACCCCGAATTCAAAAGGCTAAATCGTAAACACTAAACCCTAAGCATGTTATACCATTTAGAAAAGAATTTTGTAACTTTTATTTAAGCCTTCACTAAAACCATTTAAGTCTTATAAAGTATAAACCCTATGATAAACTGCCCTAAACCCTAAACCCCAAACCCTAAAGGCTAAACCGTAAACACTAATGATTTTATAACATTTTAAAAACCATTTTGTAGCCTTTACTATAGTGTTTATTAAAATAATTTACTAAAACATTATAAACCCAAAACACTAAACCCCAATCCTCAAACCCTAAACCCTAAACATTAAATCAGAAACTCTAAGCATTTTATAACATTTTAGAAAGTGTTTTGTAACTTTTATTTAAGTGTTTATTAAAATCATTTACGAAACCCTAATAAACTGTAAACCTTAAACCCTAAACCTCAAACCCCACACCCTAAGCATTTTATAACATTAAAAAAAAAATAACTTATATTTAAGTGTTTATTAAAAGAATTTACTAAATCCTTATAAACCATAAATCCTAAAACATGAACCCTAAACCCTAAACCCCAAACCCAAACCCCAAACCCTAAATACTGATCATTTGATAACATTTTAAAAAGTGTTTTGTAACTTTCATTTAAGTGTTTACTAAAAGCATTTTATAAAGTGTTATAAACCCTAAAACATAAACCCAAAACCCTAAGTATTTTATAACATTTTGAAAAGTGTTTTGTAACTTTTATTCAACTTTTTATTAAATTAATATACTAAATTCTTATAAACCCTAAAACCTAACCCCGAAACTGTAAACCCCAAACCCTAAAAGTTATACCCTAAACCTTAATCATTTTATAACATTTTAAAAATAGTTTTGTAGCTTTTATTTAAGTGTTTGTTAAAATAATTTACTAAAGTGCTATAAAACCCAAATCGTAAGCCCCAAACACTAGAGTTGAGGCCCTAAAACCTAAACCCTACATATTTTATAACATTTGAAAAAGTGTTTTCTAAATTTTATTTAGTGTTTATTAAAAGAATTTACTAAAGTGTTATAAACCAAAAAACCTAAATTGTAAGCATTTTAA
>APFE030156718.1:0-12430 GCA_000404065.3 Pinus taeda
TTGAAAGCTAAAGATTCTTGAGGGTAAATGCTGCTGGAAATTAGACTTCTTTTTTGAGCTTGTGAGAGGAGAGATCACATACCTTTCAATTCATTTGGGAAGTAAGTGAGGCTTGTCAAAGTAGAGGAGATTCATGCTGGACCCTGGAAAGAGCTTGTGCAACATCAAGGCAAAGGTTGTAAGGTTCTTTTATTCATAAAGTTAATACAATCAAGTTTGTTTTTCTCAATGAACTGTCTCTAATGGTTTATTTTAAGAGCTCCTTGATCTGAACATGTTTTATTATATTATCTATGCAGGTGTTATTTGATGTGTGTTTGTTTGTGTATGCAGGTTATTAAAAGGGAACTGCTTGAAGCTGTTGGAACAAAGTTGCCACAAACAAGCATTGGACCGAGGTAGGGTCTAGTACACCTCTTAGTTTTAATTTATGAATTGAAACATGTTTAGAGAAAAGTATATGTGCTTGTGCTGCTTGTTGCTAGATATCATTTGATACTAGGGAGATCAGTCTTGTCCACAAGAACGATTTATCCGACCAACACATCCCGATGGATGAGGAGGATGTGGGAGTTGAAGTGGAGGAGGTTGAGGCCCAAAGTGTTGACACTATTACTCGATTAACTAAGTATGTCCCTCCACACAAGGGCAATACCAAGGTGTCGAAAGACATCAATGAGAGCAAGACCCCCTTGCAAACCCCCTGCTGCCAGATGAGATTGTTTTCAAAGGATCCCGCTTAGGGCAGGTTCCTCTATTGAAACTTGAAGATCGGGACTTGGCTGATCAAGAGAAGTTCCCACACCTGGCGACTAAGCATCTGATGCATTGCATCATTGATACAAACACCAGAATGACCACATTGGAGTCGCGGAGGTGGCTCAGAGGAGTAGACAAGGCAGAGTTGCTAAACTTGCTTTGGGTGCCGCACTACAACCGCACTCCTGTTATAGATCCATCTAGGCACTTCACTCCCATCATCTAGATCAATGTTTAGGGCTCATCAAACCCTAATTTTAGTTGCTACATGCCCTAAGCAAGTCAACCTTTTGAATGCTTCCTTCCCAGACAGTTTCGTGGCCTGAAGACATCCTGAATTAACCTCTAAAGGGACCAGCGCAGGTAGGCCCGTGCAAGGGTGCACTGCAGAGCAGTTAAGTCCATGTCAGGGTGCTTTGCAGAGCACTTAGGCCCTCTTTGACCTGCGTTGGGCGAGTTTGAGCAAAATTCACATAAGGTTTGGGGAATATTCTTATCTTCTGGAGCCTTCTAGAATATTCCCACACTTATCATCTCCTATGAGCTCGAAAATGGACGAGGAATGAGTTAAGATACCTCCTACCCTCTCATTACTTCCTCCATGGAACTAATTCCAAGTATGGAAGGCCATTCAATACCCTCATTGATGACAAAACCTCCTCCATCTTCCTATAAATTGAGCACTCATCTAAGTGGTCAAGGGCTGGACTTTGATGAATTGTAAGGAGATAATGTTAGTTTGAGAATTGAGACTATTGTAAGTGTTGTTATGTTTCCGGAATGTCATGCTTATGATGTTATGTGGATGGAATCAAAGCAGGAGGAGTGACTTCGAATTAGGCTTCATGGTTGTAATTTTTACTTCTATTCAATAAAGTATTTACACCTTTTTCCATATGCTTATCTTGATATGTGATTCTTATATGTGTGAATGTATCTGATTCCATTTACTTGTAATCAATAGATCTTTTGCTTTGATTGGTTCTTTGTCTTTTGTTGATGTTTACAGGTACTTCTCAAGCGTGTTAAGTATGGGAAGGAGTGACAGGATCAATACAAAGGAGACAAGAGGAAAGTGAAAGTACAAGTAGGTCCTCTCATTCTCTTTGTCTTATCTATTGTTTATAGAAGAAGGTTAAAGTGATTTAAACTGTTGTTCTAGATATGGCTACTTATCTAGGGAATTAGTATTTATCTGTAGATACCAAATTATTCATAACAAATTGATGACTCTACTGGGGAATGATCATCATTCTGGGTAGTTTACCTTCGTCCTAGTACACTCTAGTAGACCGTACTTTCTTTCATTGATCTTATTTCAGCCATTTTGAAGTTTTTTGGTCAAAATTTGCACTAGAATGCCTACTTTAGGAATGTGTTGGAATCATTGCACCCTTGGTTAGGGTACAGTGCACTGATCAGTGCACTGTCTCCCATTCAGACCTGCACTGATTAGTGCACTCTCTCCCATTCAAACCTGCGTTGATCAGTGCACCCTTGGCTTAGAGACAATGCATTTCAGCGCACTGCCTCCCATTCAGACCTGCGCTGATCCACCTTAGGTCAAATTTCCACCTTTGGATTGGGTTTTTTCACGAAATTTCCTTTTGTTTCTGCTTTCTAAATGATCAATGAATGTTATTTCTCTGAAATAAACCTTGTGTTTCCTTTTCCAACCCTACTTTTTCCTTGATTGTTTAATGTTTCTTAAATGATTTCTTTATCACTATCAATTCATTGTCAAAGTTATTTTATATTCGATTAATATTTGTTTGAAAGAAAGTATTGTAAAAGTCTTATTTTCCTTTGAAACAAAACTGTCGCAAAGTCCTCGTTCTTGTAAAAATATTGATTGATTGTATGTGCATTAGTTTCCTTTTGTTCATGATAAAATTAAGGGAATTGAAAAGAAAAACTTTCATCATGCATTAAAAAAGTTTTTGTGTGCTCATAGGAGTAGTTTAAGGAAATTACATTAGAGTGTGCTCTTTTCTCTTTGATTGAAAGAAATCTGATTTCTCTATCCATATTAGCTAAGATTTTCGTTGTTAAATTGAATGGAAATAATGCTTATCATATTAGTTGCATTCTAGGAATTGAAAAGACATCACGTGGTGAACCTTGAAAGGCAAATTCTCAATCAAGATCAACTTAAAATTAACCTCAATTTACCTAATGGAGCATTTTCATCTAACGCAAAACATTTAGAGGTTCTAGGCTAGAGACGTGTTATGGCGTTGTAAAACATAGCAGCTGTCACTAACTTGTCTACAATACATCCCGAGTGTGATATCTCATTCCATGTACATGAGTATATCGTAGCTCGTCCACATACCTTCGGGTATATAGGGAAATGTTACAATACATAAAGCATATGGGAATGCTCTCACTGTGCAGTTTCGAATTACACAGCGTTAATACGGATTGGGTCTCCACGTACTTTCAGGTATATATGGGAGGACAACACTAGGTTGTTATCCATCCTTAGGTAACCGAGTCAGACGCCTTGTACATTGTGATACACCAAACACAATATTCTGGGAGATTTCCTTCCCGTACTTCTCGGTTCGCTGGGAGGTATTTTGCAGTTCACAGTTACTTGGTAATCATTTTTCGTAGATCATCCCTCTTTCGTTTTGTTTTGTTATTTTAATTAAAATAACTTTAATTGACCATGGATAACATCCTCTACGCTCACTCCTTAGTTGATCTTAGGTTGAGACATATGGCGACAAATCCAAAATCCACCGATCAAGGAATTCCTTCTGATGGGAATCCTAGTCTTTTTCCTCCTTTCGAAAATATTGGTTCTCCTTATATGGCTACATTTTCCCTTCTGGAACTTACCATTGGCTTGCCAATATGGTTATTTTCAACCTCCTTGGTTCAAAATGTCATGATTTCTCTGCAATCAAGTACTCCTCCAACTGGACAAAATCAACCTTCATTTGATCCTAAAGTTGACCCTTTTCCTTCTTCCTCGGTTGTTTCTTCCTCCCCTTCTTCCTCTTCGCCTGGTGAAAGTATTGGTACTAGTAACCAGGTGGCTAAGAAGAAGAATAAAGGGAAGAAGAAGAAAATTCAGCAGGGGGGCAACCAAGCAACAATTTCTTTGAATGCAACTTCCGATGAGAAACCATCCAATAAGCCTCACAACGTTCGGTATCCATGCAAATGTTGTACGAGAGACCATCTTCTTCGAAATTGTCGTGATTTTCCTCAGATCATAGAAGAATGGTCTTCTCGATCACATCATCCTGTGTCATCAACTTCTGGAGATCACGCTGGTGACACATCATCAACTAGTGGTAGTAAAATTCATGGAAAGAAGGGTAAAGTTAAGTTTCCTTGTACGTTATGTGAAGGGAATCACCCCATTCACCTTTTTCCCTATCCAGATGAAGCCAAAAAAGTGTTGGATAAATGTCCTGCTTCACTGCTGCGACTTCCATTTGGTTACAGGAGACTATCCCTTAATACTTCACTAGTTGATAAAGTGACTGACCCAATCAACCGTCGGTCAAACCCATTCTCTCTGAATGTGAATCCCATGAGTCTATACCTGACCAATCACAGGTCGAGCAAACAGTTGACCCGATTTCACCTTCAATTAATCATACCTTTCCCGAAGAGAGTGAATATGATACCACTCAGGTTCTTTTCATTTCTTTAGATTCTAATGAGCTTGGATGCAACCCTCCTATTCCATCAAGACATGAGGAAAATCCTCCCGTTCTCGTAACTTAAGGGGATAATTTTCTCATTTCTACAGTACCCCCTCCAAGTAGTCTGGTCACTTCCTTTGATTGGAATCGACTGGCAGGATGTCGTCTTCCTTCTCATGTTCATTTCTAAATCATAGTACAGGTTTGTAATATGATTGTACCTAGAACTGTTATAGATGAAGGTGCATCTGTGAGTATCCTTTCCTCCACTACTTGGCAAGTGCTCGGTTCGCTGCCGCTTGTGCCTCTTACCCAGAATCTGTTGGATTTTAATAGAGGAACCAGTCAACCATTAGGGATCCTTCCTCGATTGCCTATTACTTTGCGAGGAAAAATCATTTATCTAAATGTGATGCTAGTACCAAGCCCTTTATATTACAATTTACTTCTTGGGCGTGACTATAAAGGGCTTGGTACTACCATCACCGTTGACCAGCTTTCATATCCCGGTTCAAATATGGCTTCTAGTCAACCATCTTCCCTAAACGGTTCTTTTGTCCCAATGGTATCTTCCCCGCCATGGGTCAATTATGTGGTAACCTGTTCCATGTCTACATAAACTGACGATCAATTCCGTGATGTTGTACATTATGTGCTAGGGGCATTGGAACCAAATCTCTCTAATGGATTCCTTGCTACGGATCCCTTCCAGAGCATTGTTCTCCCATCTGATGAGAACCTCTTAGAATTCATGACCTCTTATGGGTCGTGATCAAGGAACATGAGGATAGTTCTTTTATTGTGTTAACCTCATTAAAAAATGAAACAACTCCTATGAGCATAGTTCCTTGTCTTGTGTCAAGCTCGTTAAAAAATGTAACAAGGAATCTAATTAGAGTTCCTTGCCTTGTGTCAAGCTCATTAAAAAATGAAACAAGGTCCCCTGGAGCGAAGTTAAAATTCGAGTCTTTAAGTAGATATCGTAAAATCCCAGTCGAGAATTTCACTTGATCTCGTAAATGAACCTTCATTCCATCCACCTGATAGCCATGAGTAGTCTACTTAGGTGAATGTAATGAAGCTTGGGGGGCATGCACCTAGAATCGAGTCATCATGTTGGGGGCATCTAAAGCAATCTCAAGCATAGTTTTGCATGATTCAAGCTTGTGTAAAAATGACACTGAATTCAAGCATAGTTCTTCGTTTCAAACTTGTCTAAAAATGAAACTGAATCCAAGCATAGTTTTTCGTTTCAAGCTTGTGTAAACATGAAACTGAATCCAAGCATAGTTTTTCATTTCAAGCTTGTGTAAACATGAAATTGAATTCAAGCATAGTTTTTCGTTTCAAGCTTACATAAACATGAAAATGAATCCAAGCATAGTTCCCTATGGTTCAAGCTTGTGTAAAAATGAACCCATCTCCATTTTAACCCTCATGATTGCCATTCTATCAGCCTCTTCCATCAGATGAGCCTTGGTTTTTTCTCCTTCCATCGTCACTATCTACTTAGCCAATCATACACTTTCACTTGGTTGTTTTACCCCTTTTAAGGAATAGTTGCAATGAGTGGTCTTATTAGCCAACCTCTTCACATAAATCAGCATTTTTTTAGAAGTTCCAACATCACTGAAACTAGTTGCTATCCTAGACACCACTCATTCCTCAATGTGGAGTCCTCTTTAAGCTCTTTATAGATTCTCAAAATAAGAAAATATTGTCAAGCACTTGTCCTTTCCAGCTCATTAACAGATTGGAAACGACATATACTCAGTATAAGTTTAACCCTTTTCCAAACTAAGATAGATTATTTATGAAAAAGGAATACGTTGATTGAACATGGTAAATAGGTTCTCTCTTGTATTGTTGGACTTGAGAGAGAAATCTACAAAAAATAACTTGTGGAGTTTCCTTTTTGTCCCTTTTCAAACTCTCTAAACATGAAAAGGACCGAGTTATCATTGTCGTTAGACTCGTTAAAACATCAAATAGTGACAAAATTGTCCCTCATGACAAGACTGAGTTTCACCTTTGCTAGACTCATTAAAACATCACATAGCGATGGATTCACCCGAAGGGTGGAATTATACAAAAAGCATATGTTATCCTCCTCAAGCTTGATAAAAAATAAAGATGTACTGGTCAGCAATGACTGGGGAAAATGGATAAAAGAGTAAACCACTTTATGGCAACAGGTCGCTCTTGAACATGATACTTTCACTTCATCATTGTGACTACATGGGTTGGGTTATCTACTTGATGGTCATCATAGCTTGGTCTATCATACCATCCATTACTTTTTGTTTTGGTTCAATGCTGCCAATTCATTTAGTGTTGCTGACATGTTAAATAGAAGTCATTCAGTTAAAATTCATCCTTTGCAATACCATAAACCTTCATTTTCATGACCACCATTCCTGAACCTTTTGTCGTTAGTCAAATTCTATCTCTAAAATCATCACACTCGTTTCGTGTCGTTGATGTGGGATACATCAAGGCCCTCCTGAGACGAGTTGCTTCTTGTTGACATCAGCTCATTATCCAAGAAGTTGACTTAGAAACACCCTTCCAGTACCTTGAGGCTTGCATACATCAATGGCAGGGTTCTCGCTTCCGGCGATAGGTTGACATCATTAGCCTTCGACCAAAATATTTTGTATGGTGTTCAACATCAAAACATCCATTCACACCATGCATAATGTACTGTAGTACCTTGAGGACCATTATCATTATCGGTGATTTCTCTCGCATCTATTAATGACTTACATCATTGGTTGGTAATTAGACAGTGTCTTCCCATGTTCAACTTCAGATCACATATTCACATGGTTAGACTCGTATTTGAGTGAACGATTGAATGAGATAGAAGACCTTGGATCTAGTTTCATCCATACGGGTTGCAATTTCAGGAAATGTACCAAATCATCCGTACAATGGATTTACATTGATGGTCATTCTGATCATGGGTCTATATCTATAGACGATTGTCTATGTACTTGTAATGAAATTTTATATGTTGAGTATGGGTATTCCTTCCTTCAACAATTCATGAGAAAAAATCAAAATATCATGATATTATGTATTGTAATTGATGCAAGTCACCAACCACTTTGGAACCTCCTCATCACATCGTAAAGAATTTCATTCGACATTTACATTTTTGACTGCATGCTTTAGGGAGCAGCTGTTATAGATCCATTTGGGCACATCACTCCCATCATCCAGATCAACGTTTTAGGGCTCATCAAACCCTAATTTCAATTGCTATATGCCCTAAGAAAGTCAACCTTTTCAATGCCTCCTTCCGAGACAGTTTCATGGCCTGAAGACATCCTGAAATGACCTCTAGAGGGACCAACACAGGTAAGCCCATGCAAGGGTGCGCTGCAGAGCAGTTAAGTCCATTCCAGGGTGCTCTGCAGAGCACTTAGGCCCTCTTTGACCTATGTTGGGTGAGTTTGAGTGAAATTCACATAGGGTTTGGGAATATTCTTATCTTCTAGAGCCTTCTAGAAGATTCCCACACTTATCATCTCTTATCAGCTCGAAAATGGATGAGGAATGAGTTAAGATACCTCCTATCCTCTCATCCCTTCCTCCATGGAACTAATTCTAAGTATGGAAGGCCATTCAATACCCTCATTGATGAAAAAACCTCCTCCATCATCCTATAAATTGAGCACTCATCTAAGTGATCAAGGGATGGAATTTGATGAATTTTAAGGAGATAATGTCAGTTTGAGAATTGAGACTATTATAAGTGTCGTTATGCTGTTGGAATGTCATGCTTATGATGTGATGTGGATGGAACCAAAGCTGGAGGAGTGACTTTTCATGGTTTTAATTATTCCCTCTATTCAATAAAGTATTTACACCTTTTTCCATATGCTTATCTTGCTATGTGATGCTTATATGTGTGAATGTATCTAATTCCATTTACTTGTAATCAATAGATCTTTTGCTTTGATTGGTTCTTTGTCTTTTGTTGATGTTTACAAGTACTACTCAAGTGTGTTAAGTATGGGAAGGAGCAATAGGACCATACAAAGGACACAAGAGGAAAGTGGAAGTACAAGTAGGTCCTCTCATTCTCTTTGTCTTATCTATTGTTTATAGAAAAAGGTTAAAGTGCTTTAAATTGTTGTTCTAGATATGGCTACTTATCTAAGGAATTAGTATTTATCTGTAGATACCAAATTCTTCATAACAGCCATGGTGACAGTATTGGTCATCAAGCAGCTGCTATACCTGGTGCATGATGGGTGTCAGTGGCTAGAGGAACCAATACCCATCACAGGTAGGTTGATTCATAGGATAACACGATTGCCTTCAACAGGAGAGAATCCGAATATGATATTTGGCAGAAAAGGTAGTGAACAGGCCCTCGTGAAATCCATGAAAGAAAAGTTTAAGCTGGTGAAGAAGTCGCGCTGATATGTTATACCCAACATCTGTGACCCTGCTATAAAGGTAGCTACGCATATTTTAGCAAGGAAAGTAATGAGGAAGTGTCACGTCAATGAGGTGTCGACTGATCCAAAATGGATCTAGAATAGACTCCTAAGTCTAAGTGTTCCTCACAAAGGAAAATGAAAGTCAAGGGCTGCTCTTAGGAATAGTCCCATTGCATAGATCTTTTCATTCTGAATCTACTGCAATTTGAATGGGCTAAAATGGACTTCAAGTGAAGAAGTTATCACAGAAAGAAGTTTGCCATGGTCCTTTGAAAAGGAGGAAAATTCTTATAAAAATGGCCTAAAAGGCTCATTGAAGAAATTGCATCAGAAAAAGCCAAGGGGAGGACTTAAAGTGAAGGCGGAAGGACCCCCGATTGCAACTTCTGACTTATCACATCGTAGGTATGCCTTCGCCCGATATCGGGACCCCAGGCATAGTGACATGCAATTATGCGATTGTGATGAGAGCATACAGCCGTTGGATCCAAGCAGGAATGGACGGTTGCGATGGAGTCGATGATCAAAATGATCGGGGAAATCGGTGATCGGAGGAGCAGAGGCATAGACCTCGCTGATGCAATAAGAGAGGTGCGATATCGGGGTGGATCGGCAGTCGGCATAACCAAAGGGAAGACCCCCGGGGCCGTTGCGAGAACGATATTGCGATATGCGATAAAGCGATGGGTCGATGTGCGATCGCACGCCAACCGTCGGATCGATGAGCAAGATCAACGTTCACGATTTGATCAAGGTGATCGTCGATTGGGTGATCGGCAGATCCCCAATACAAAGGGTCGTTACATGTGATTGCAACTTGCGATCGTGATATGTTGATAAGGGGTGAGCCCGATGAAATTATAGACCCGATTTCATAAGTTTTGAAATTCAGGAATTCGGGATTTTCAATGTATTCCCATGTATTGAGGTTTTTTGACCTCCCGCCTATGTGATGCGATATGCCGATTAAAGGCAGACTTGATACGGATTATGAGCGTGATTTCATAGATTTTGAAATCTGGGTTTTTGCGCCCGATAGTGTATTTCTAGTACATTTCTGTGTATTGGAATTTTGTTCCATTTTCAGGTTTACGCCTGAAGAAAGGCCCCGATTCCTTTGTAACTGTCCCTGATCATTGTGCCACGCTGCAAGCGGGTGTTTTGTAACAATGATGCGTTTGTAATGTGCAGAGCCATAGAGCCAAAAGCCAGAGGGCTAGTCAAAGATATAGATGAATGATTACACATAGAGAAATGGACAGGAAGTCGTAGAGCCGGAAGGAGGCCTCATAAAATCCAAGAGAGCATGATTGAGAGGCAGCGCAGAGAATTTTAGAGTCGCTTGGAGGTCGAGCAAAAACCAGTTAGCTCAGAAAAACCAAAGCAAGAGCCAGAGCCGAGAGCAGAAGAAAAGGCCGATAGAGGTTGGAGGCAGTTGCAGAGAAAAGAGCCAGCGTTCATTCTCAAGGTTTCAATAGTCGAGGTGACTATAGGGGACTATTGAATCCATTAAGATGGAATTCAAAAAGTCTTGAAGACTTCTAAGAGCCGTGGAGCAGTAATGAAGCTTCAAAACAACAAAGATATCAAATGATCCAGTTGTCACTGGTGTTCATAGTGTGTTGAAGATAGAAGAAGGCTTTCCAGAGACAGTGAGAGAATTCTGAGGGAGTTGGTGCAAGCTAGAGCTCAAGATAGCTCAGAGCGCTGATTGAAGGAGTCTAGTCCAGAGAAGCCTAGATCTGTCTGCAGAGAATGGACAACCAGTGGGATAAGATGGTATTCTAAGCCCATATTGTCATGTTGTAAACCTATGGAATTGAGCGTGGAGCTTATAAAAGAATTTATGTCATAATCCCAGAGATCCTAGTTGAGTTGACTAGAGCTCAAGGAGACGTAGCCTATGAGGTTTGGGTGAACTCCATATTATATTGTTGTCTTATGTGTAAGCTTGAAAAGAAACCTTTAGGTCCCCATTTCAGATCACCGGCGCCTGTCGTTGCACTAGCAGCCCAGTGAGCTGAAGGAGTCCAGTTCAACTGGTCATACTACCTTCAAGGAGAGTTCTTAGCAAACTGCCATAAAGCACAGGAGCTCAGCAAGGCAATCCAATATGCGTAGCTCTTGCTGTCAATTGTGCTGGTAGCATGGGAGCCGCAAGAGGACAACCAATTCCCTTTGATCGCGTTAGACCTCCCAGAAGCAACGAAGTAAGCTTCGATGTGGGCGACCAAGGACGTGCAGCGAGTCAAGGACAGAAAGATATTTTGGATCTTGATCGAGATGAACATCTGCATGGCCATTAAACGCAAATCATGATTGTCGCCTATGGTGTATGCCAACCTGCAAGGCTATGCAGAGTTTAAAGCAGACTTCCACCATGTGTCCACCAGGGCGTGGAAGGACCCTACACAAAATGGTATGACTTGTCTTACCTGGCAATGGATGACGCCATTTATGCTGTACTTGATCAATGGCTGGTAAAGTGGCGTGCTACAACAGACTTGGCGGTGGGAGGAAGCAAGTCGGCCATGTAGAGAAACAAGGAAGAGGCCAAGCTAAAGATGACTCAGCTGGCCGAAAAGAGAAATAAGGAGGTCGTTGACAAGGCCCGGGCAGAGCACGATGCCACACAATAGACAACAAAGAAGACAGTTGGGATTGAGCGAGGCTCTGACAAAGGCATGAGGTCGCCTTCACCTGAGATAGAGGAGGAGACATATGAGTAGACAGAATAGCACGGTGCGGACCCTCAGGGGACATTTGCCCGCATAAAGTGACTAAGGGAGCAGGAGAAAGGAGGATCCAGGAATAAATCAACGACTACAAATACATCACTGGACCCTATCACGCTAACAAAGGGTGATCTGCAAGACATCGGTGGGACAATGCGAGATGACACCATGGAGGCCCTGCAACAGTTTGAGCAACAACAGCAGATAATCTTGGGGGCTATACAGACAGGTTTACAGGAGCGGTAGACCCGCATGTCTCAGGTTGGCATGGTGTCCACCAGCCTTGCCATCGACACTTCAGAGGCTGTCGAGATGCTGAGTACGAAGACCTCCAATGTGATAGTGTTGCCTGATGGACCACTGATCACAGAGAATGAGGCTGACAGTCCCATTGTCATTGCCCTAAAGGGAGTAGGGTTGAATCTGGTAGCGCTCCCTGGTGAAGCGCTCCACCTCTTGCATGATGGAGTGATTGCAAAGTTGAGGGCCCATGAGCACTGTTAGAATTCGTCTCACGTCAGAGATTGATTCTTCTTCAAAACCCTGTTTTGAAGAAGAAATCATAATGTATTGTTTTAAATTATGTAATTTATCTTCAGCTCTTCAAAGGCAGCAGCGACTTCAAAGCTCCTATCTGCACAAGCACAATTCAGAATATCATTAGCAATCAAAGGAAAAAATCTATGTGGAGAAAATACCAATTGCAGCAGTATCAAGTGCACAAGTTCATGGTGGTATTTTGAAAGATGGTACACGGATGGTTATAAAGATGCAACACTTGCAAATAGAGACAATGATGCGTTATGGTCTTCGTAAT
>APFE030156719.1:0-10171 GCA_000404065.3 Pinus taeda
TATATATGTCGGGTCTGAATCCCCATCGCATATCACAATCGGCCAAGGTCTAAGGCTTATAAGGTGTGTCGCTATACTCCGAACCTGACGACACTATTAACCGTACTTCATACATATGTCGGGTTTGGGGCCATATCGCATATCGGCGAAGCCTGGGCCTTATACACAATGTGCACGGCAATATGTCGGACCCACCGAGCTTATCAAATATGATATATATATTTTCGAGTTCAAGGCCATATCGCATATCGCAATCGGCGAAGCCCCATGCTTGTGCATATTATGATATGCAATATGTTGGACCCAACGATATTTATAAGCCCCGATACATAAAATTTGAGGTCTGACCTCAGTGATCAGAGCGGGATTTTCTTTGTATTCCCGTGCTTCCAAAATTCCCGATATAACAAAGGGAGCAGGTTTTTAGTGTAAAAGGCGCACCTATGGAGTCCCGATAGTGTAATCGCACATCGGGGAAGTGGAAGACATGGGTACTGCGACCCACAGAGGGGCCGATACCCGATTGCGATTAAGTGAAACCCTGGAAAGTTGTGCCCAGCCTATGGATTAAGTGGGAAAATTTTGTGTTACGTGTGTTTGTGCGTAAATCTTTTTCTTTCACACTTGTTTCCCGTAGTTTTATAAAAGTTAATGAAGGCAACGTTTATGCTTTGTTTGAACATCTTTGTTGTATAGTTCACAATCATGAAGCTAATGATAACTACCTCTACAGGCGAGAAGTAAATGACGCGGGAGTGGATTCGAAGAGTCATATATGCAGAAGCGTTGTGTTTAAAGATCTGCCCTTAGGCGTTCCAGGTCAGAATCCCACGCATTGCCTGTGCATTCTGAAAGCAAAGTTGTCCCAATTTTGATCATGGGGTGGTGACACACAGTCACCCTTTCTATCAACATTTGTTTACTTCCTCGGGAAATGAAGCGCTCCAGCAGATATGCTTTCTATGTGTCAGCGATTACGTTGACGATCCTATCTCTGTATACTTGATTTGTATATCGAAAACAGAAAGGGGAGTGGAAAAGTCATGGGAGATAGGGGGATCAGTTCTGGAAGGCATAAATATTACTTCCGTAGATGAGAGAGGGGATTTTTTTTGTTTAGTAGAACAAATTTGTTTATTGTGAGTAAGGAAGATTGTTTGATTCAGAGAAAAGGAGCCTTTTCTTAGATTGATTTTCCTCTTCTTTATATGTTAAGAATCAGGATGTTGTTGTGAGCATAAATATGAATGTGATTTGTGTTCATGCCCATTGACGACTTACAATTTATGATTAGCTTTGGTTGTTTGAATGTGATTCTTCATCATAGTTAACTCATGACCAGTCCCTGATTTGAAACTATGTTAAACATCAGTTGCAAGATTTAATTCCATAAAAGGAATGTGTATTCCTGTATGAGTGATTGGATTGCAATTTAGAATTGATGCATCCTTGTTCTTATGTGAACCAATAATTGATTCATTTAGACTTGGGATTCATATATGATGTTTAGCCTCTCTTTCATCATGCTCCTGCAGGATAGATTAGGATAGCTAGAACTAGATTAGAGTAGTTAGAAGTAGTGTAGATAGGATTTAATACATAGAGGTTAGTTGTTTTATTTTGTTGATTTAATTGAAGTCTTCCTCCCGGAAGCAATCTATCAACGCATTTAACAGTTTACGGGGTCCCTTAAAACCCATTGGAACTAGCCATTCCAAATGAAAGTAGGTCTAATTGGGGCTTGCAATCGGGTTAGTTCCCTTTGTTGGTATAGCGAACATTCACCATGTCAACAAGTTCTCATGTTCCTTTGGTTGTGGGTTGAGTTATTAGTTCTTGGAGCCTTAGTTGGACAAATGCTTTGGAGCCCTATAATAGCTTGGGTTGATTTACAAGTATTGGAGGCTTGTTTAGATAAATGCTCTAGAGCCCTAGGTGGGTTGAGTTACTAGTCCTGGAGCCTTGGTTGGACAAACACTTTGGAGCCCGGCAACAGCTATGGGTTGAGTTACTAGTCTTGGAGCCTTGGTTGGAACAAACGATCTTGAGTGCTAGACAGCTTGGGTAGAGACCAATCTAGTGATGGTTAGTGATGTCTAACCATGAGGTAGAATCATTGGTTGGGGGTTGAGGTGGTTGGCCTCTGGAAGCCCTGGTTTGGTTTTGTTGGATGCATTCCATAAGATCGCACGTTCATGCTTGGAATATGGCACCAGGGTGACTAGCTGAAAGAAATATTTGGTTCAGGATAATCTATGGTCGGGTGGTTCGTGGAAGTCCCATACCTGGTCGGCCTATGCATTCATTAATAATAGTTCCTTCTCCTTAGTATTTTATGTGTAAATATATTGGTTTATATCTAGATTCAATGGCTGTGTTATCCTTATTATTTTTGTGGTTTATATGTTGATTATGAGCATGTTTTATGACAGTGATGATGTATGGCTCCCATCATGTTTTGACTTGTAAATGAATAAATAATGAATATGTGGCCTAATAGATGATAATGAAGCTAATGTGATAAGGCATCAATGCTTCTTAGTGATTCTCACATAAGTATGAGACCCCTATGCTTAGATTTGTTGTTATAACCTGTAGATTGCATATTTGTCACATGTTTGACGAAATTCATGTCATGGCTAGTAGTGGTCCTGTCAAGTATTTTTTCAAGCATTTGCATTTGTATCATTTTTTTTATGTTACTTTTCATTTCTGTAAGTTTCAAGAAGTTCTAGGTAGTGGCCTAAGTCTTGGCCCTGAAAAAGTGGCACAGAATCTGGGGTCGCTGGCTCTGAACTAGCTGAAAAAGACCCCAGTTGATTGAATGCCCATGTTGTGAGAATGACTAGAGGGCCTTAGTCACATCCATGCCCATGTCATGGGAGAGACTAAGGATCTACGGAAGTGAAGTGTCAAGTTGTCTTAGGGGTTTATCACCTAGAAGGGTTGGTTGGCTCCTCTAGGTTCTGTGACATGTGCAGAAGGTGAAATTGGTTGCGTTGTGTCAGTTTCGCTTCCTTAACTGCACATGTGGAGTTAAATTAGATTGTAGTATCCTCTCATCAAATGTTTACCCCAGTGGATCTGTTTACTTTGGTAAATGTGGGAGGAGGGAGTTACACTAGGAAACCCTTCGAATCTTCTTGACCTTCTTCTTGATTGCTCCAACTATTCTACAGGTCATTTGGATATTTTCTGATTCCATCCCTAAGTTGGCCCATGCATACTAATGGGCCATTGAAATATCTTCCCACCAAATTGCTCCACTTCGCCATTTCTCTTTTGCCTGCAAAATATTTCTAAGCTCTCTCCTGCCACGACATTCTCATCTAGCCTCATCCCTATTACAAAATCCTAACTATTGATATTTCCTTGCATGTGCCTCCTTTCCTCATGCACAACTACCTCCTTCATGTGCGACATCCATATGCATTGTGCCTTATATCTTACGTCAAACCTATGTTTCACACCATCTTTACCTTACACGCTCCTTACTCCTCCTGCGTGGTCCCATATTTAGCAAAATTAAATTAAAAAAATTATAGGCTCCAACAGGCCCCCAACACAAAAATATGGCTTGTCCCAAGCCACTCAGTCCTCCTTCTTTGAAGCGAGCCTTTCATTCGTAATATTTTGTAAATTTTTCCATGTTTCCTCCTGCACTTCAACCTTAACCTTCAAGTGCTCTATTCCAACAATCAGTTCCTGAGTGACAAAATCGGCGTCCTTTTTGTTTATAGTCTGGAAATTCTTTAGTAACTCACTATACTCATTGATTACCATCAACACCCCATCCTACAGATCAGTCCATGGATTTTTCTCTTCGTTGTGTTTGTCAATGGAATCCCTTATCTGTGATCTTTCCTGCATTAGCTTCCTTATATCAGCGAGGCTCATAGTTCCCACTCCTTGGTCAATTTGACAAACTCTCTCATCTACCTTCAACGTTTGATCGACTGCTCATTTCACCACTGGAACTCTAGAAAAATCATTCAACATATGATCACCTTGCTCCATAATATCCTGACATCTCCTTTCATACTCAACCAATTATTCTTTCTTCTATCAGAACAACTCTTTGCGTTGTTGTACTTCTGGTGGTGTGTGCGGCTGTTGCCTGGCTTTAGCCTCTGTCACTTGATATTTCAATCCCTTATCACCTTTTTGACCTTTGTGGCTACCTCCTTGGATGGAATTGCTTCATCAATTGATCCTACTATACACTCTTCATATACTTGGGTCAAAGCAATGCACCACTCAATGTTGTAGCCTTTTTCTTTTTCCTCGCTTGCGTCATTAATGCACCTCTCGTGCTTCTTCTTAGAACCCATTTTTTTCCTGATGTCAATTTTCCTCCTAAAGCTATAGGTCCTTGTAATTCTTATTTCATAACGATAAGGGAGTGTGCTTATTTTTGCCACTACCCTAAAGGGGTTTTGTTCATTTCTTCTCCACTCAAGATATTTTCGACCTCTTGGGAGTCCTCCATTATTAATCTCTAGGAAGCCTCCCATGAATCAATTATACCTAGAATTTTCTATGTTGTCAAGCTGTAATTCGTCCTCTGCCAACATTGCTCTAGGTCTCTCCATGGTAAGATCTAGATGTAGTGTTGGTCAAATTTGAACCATGTCATGCCCTTAAACTTCATCACACTCTCTCTAGGTAAGTGTGTGTGTTTTAGGAATGACTTTATGTAGCAAGTCCCCATAAAGGTAGAACATTAAGGTGTTGAGCTTCCTGCATTCCAACTCCTCTAAGGCCCATAAATTTAGGAATTCAGTTGTTGTAATCAATTTAGCTAGGTCAGTTACTAGTTGGAAATTCTCTGGCCTCTCCTAAGCAACTGACACTATCAAAATCATAGTGTAATTTTGTATTCTACTCATAGGTGTCTAGACAATCTTTCTGGAATTCCCTCATCAAAAAGGGGGCCCACGCAAACCTTTCCCCGAGAGTGCATTGGTTAGCTACAACAATAAATCCCATTTGGACCTCATTCATCTGACATTTGTGAAGTAGCTTGCAGGATATTTCTTGTGCCACAAATTTGTTAGCTTGATCATTCACCATTGAAATCAAGAAACCTTGTTTTCCTCTCTTTGTTTTATATTTTTTGGTCACTTTGTCGCCAAGATTAAGTTTCCTTTATGAGGGGCCCCGAGTCTTCTCCTTTGACTAGGAGGTTTGTAATCCTCTTGATTAATTCTTTGGTTAGCGGCATAGGTATTTTGAGCCACAGGAATTATCCATGCATATAGTCTAATAGACACTTTGTGATGAAGGTCACTTTGTCTCCCTATCCAAAGTGCGAGATGTGGAACAAGTTCAAAATGTCGGTATCCTCCCAATTATTGGCCCATTCTTGTGGCTCCAAGATCGACATACTATCTAGATTTCACACTTGCTGCAAATAATCTTGAAGATATGGGTGTCAGGAAGGGTCACACATATCATGATATGAGTATTTTATGCACTCTAAAAAGCTCTTTGTTTTCCCTTCGTGATGCACCCCCAGTGGAAGAGGTGGAATTTGTACGTATATGTGGATCTATTAGGTATTGACATTGATGCTTGAGGTTCTAGGAATGGTGGCACATATTTTGGCTCTACCCTACAACCAATGATTATCGTCGGTTCAACCTTTTCTGCACTCGACTCTGGACTAGTAGCTTCCTACATTATTTAAGATTCTTATTTCCGCGTTCCACCTTATCTTTCAGTGAGAATAAATGGTGTTTGGTGCACATATTCTGCTCCTCAATTAACTTCCTTTCTCTTCCCATAATTTTATCTTTGTTTCTTTCCCTCCAAAACTCCCGCTTCTCCACTCAGGTCTACTCTAGTTCTAGGTCCCTTACTTTTCAACTCCTCTTTTACCCACTACTCTTCATTTCTTTCCTCCTAAGCCAACTGGTACCATTTCCCTGCATACATTCATTCATCCAAGCTATACTCTCATATTCCTTCTCCACGCATTCTTGATCCATCATTCCATTCTGGTGTTGTAATTTGACACAACTTGCCACCACAACTGGTGTCCTTTTCCCAAGGGAGATAGGACAACTACCTTTTTCGAGTGTGATTACAATCTTTCGATGGTAATTCCCCTGCTGAGTACTTGTTTTTCTCATGATTGTGGTTTATCATCCCAAGGTATGCTCGCCAAATTTCTGTTGGATTCTGTATCGGTTGAGTTCCCGATGACCTATTTCCATTAGACTCCCGACTGTACAGTTGTATTGTTGGGACCCAAACTCTTAGTTACTGTGCCACTCACCTAATCACACTGTTACTGCTAGTCACTACTCCGGGTAAAGAGGCCCCAAACACTACGAGTTGTCTAGCCTAATGTCATATATCCTCTAGTGCACAATGTTCAAATCCTTTATAAATAGAACTAAATAGGTAATTCCTAACCTTAACTCCTACTATTATAATTTTCCTACGACCTAAAATCTTTCCACCTTATTTATATACAACTGGTAGACTGCCTCTCTATCCTTTCTACATAGTGTGTGTAGGAGCTCAACTATCTCTATATAGTTTTATTTGGCTCCCATTAACAAACCCTTTGTGTGGAATGCCATCCAAGTTCCTTACTATACCACACCTATGTCAGTCATATACTGGATGACATATGGTCCCATCTAGTGCTACTGGATCTTACATAGGTGCCTAAGAATTTTACTGTCATATAGCAATACTAAATCCCCCACTTTCAATGTCTTTTGCTTAATCATCTGGTCATGCCATGCTTTATCTTGGGCCTTCTGCACCTCTTGGTGGAAATTGGTTAGTGCGTGATCCTCTCTAACTACAATAAGTCCTGCAATCATCGTTCTACCGCATCAACTTCTATCATTTGTGTGTTGTTGACCAAATTTTACACCCAATGCAACAATACTCAGGGAAAGGGATATCACTTTGATCCTTTCCCACTCCGTTTAAGCTACCCCTTAAGGCAGACTAAGGGGGGTAGTCCTTGAAGGCAAACTGTTGAGGAGCTTGTTGAGAATCAACAAGTTTAGGAGATAGAGATGAATGCCCTAGCAAATTGATTTAGAATTATATGGCAAGAAAGATTGATAAGCACAAAAAATTAAATTATTCTCATGAACCAGTGCCTTATGATTAGGAAATACTTACACAATGAATATTAAATGAACCAAGTTACCGGATAGACAAATGTTGCAAGAATGAGATGCCAAATTTTTCCTATATGAGATGCAAGATCTAATTTAAAGTAAAATATGCAAGATCTTGGTTATTTTTATTTAGATGTCTAATTTAAGTGAGAGCCTTCTCATCAATTGTTTTGAATCTAGTCTTACATAGGGTGGTAGAAAGAATTCTAGGGGGAGAAGGCTAAGGCCTCATTAATGATACCTACCCTAGAGTTCTAATGACCCAGATGCCTCCATTCCTACAAGGGATTTCCCACAAGAGAACTGCAAGGTAACCTATTTTAACCTCGGTGCAAGGGTCAATTTTCACAAATTGAAAGAGAAGTTGGCCCTAAAATATCTATCAACCAAGCTTATTCTTAGAGGTAAATTTTAAATATGCACTTATAATCTAGAATGAGGATTCAAATGATGATGGGATTAGCTTGCTTTAATGAGATGCAATTATGCTCCAATGCTTTAGGATGAAAAATTAAACAACTTGCAATCAAGATCATTCAAATATTAACCTTAAAGCATAAGTTTACAAGAATGCCAATAGCAATAAATGAAGCACCTAGAGATTAGCTCAAAGAAACAATATTTAGAGTTATTAAGAAGTTTCAATGTGCTTATTAGATTTCTATTATACTAATAAGATCATAAAAGCACAACTACAAGTAATTTAGAGGATATTTCTAATAGTGAATTGCAATGTAATGACAAACCATGCAAGTGTGTAGTGCAACTATGAAAATGCAGGTATCGAAGAGATGAGAGAGAGGGATAGTTAGTAATCCAACAAGGCTATCTTTAAGATACAAGAGAAACCATTGCAATTTGTTTCCTAATTCCAATAGATGCACAATAATAATTTGCAAAAGATGCACTAGACCACTGTCAACAAAAATTAGACCCCTGTAGCTACTGATCAGCATATGTTAGTTCACTACAATTCAAGATTAGTCCCAAAAACCCTTTACCAAGAGGCAACAGTCAATTCTAGTTCTCAATAACCAAGATTAGTGTAAGAGACGATATAAATATGCCATTGTAATTCCACTGTAGAATGAGATCAGACCTCTGCAAATTTTATGTTCAACCACTGTAATTAAGGTCAGTTACCAAGTGAGCAAGGAAGGAGAGCCAGAAAACACCTATTGTAATTATTACAATTATTATGTGTTGGATTTAGTGTTTTAGAACTTATATTTATTAATTCTTTAGAGATTAGGGTCTCCGAGAAAAGGCTTCATACCTACAATGATAGACAATCTACAAAAAGGTGACAGTGGAGGATAAGGATACACAACATTGCAGCCTTCCTTCAAGAATTTATCTTTCAAGTTACAAGCCCAAAGAGCAATGATTTGACCATGAACAAATAATGTAGCTCCTTCAAAATCACACGCCTTCCCTGCAATCATAAATTTGTTAGCCTGGGTCATCAAAATATTGACAGACCCTGAAAACCCTCATGGCTAGGATAGAAAAGGGGGCTAGGCCTTGCGACTAGCCTTCAAAGTAAGATCCAAATGCTCATACCTAAGAAAAAAGTGATCAAACCCTTGTGATAATGAATGAAAGCCTACAAAATCAATATTATTCCATAGATCAAAGGATCAACACTTTGTAACTGCAATTTTACAATGGAAAATCAAAACCAAAACCTAACAAAAATTTGTCAAACCTGCAAAACTGAGAGATTAGGCTTGTAATAAATTTGTAATGAGATAGAATGGCCCCTTTAGGCATGTGTTTAGGGTTTAATGACAAGTTTATGCCTACAACTAGGGTATAATAAGCCTTTCAGGCTTGCGACCAAGCCTTGGAAGCCTTCTATCCCTTGTGACCACCCTAGAATGAGTTTGTAATCAAATTTCTTAGCCTTCAAGAATCCTTTCACTAAAACTATAATAAAAAAGTTAGGTCTATGCCCATAATGAAATTTACAGCCACAAAATACTTGCAAATAATTTTGAAATGGTCAAACCCTTGGAGAAGCCCTTGTTTGCAATGAGATCTAGTCCTAAAAGGGCTTGTAGCCTGAAATTTTTCTTGAGCGTTGATGATATAATGGTTAAAAATGATGAATCTATACATCCTAGGGCTAGATAAAGGCCCTAGACATTCATGCCCTTCCTGTTTGGACTAGAAAACTTCTTCTAGAGGCAATTCACTACCCAAACCCTAGCCACTAGCCTAGGTGAGGGCTTAATCTTTAAAATTTTCAAATTTGCTTCCTGTATCCTGAAAATGGCACCTACAAAATGACAAGAAGCCTAGTCGTACCTCCAATTGTATAAGAGAATTCAAAATAAGGAACAAAATGCCCAAAAATCTATATACATAATGAAAAATATCTACAAGGGTTAGTAAAAAATTATTTACAAATTAAAAATTATCTACAAATTATTACAATATCCACAATAGAATTTTCAAGCTCTAATTAGTAGATATAACTTTATTCACATAATAAATTTTGAAAATAATTTGAGGAAAATAAATTTTAATTTAGTGTTGTGGCCAAGTTGTTGCACACAAATCATTAGATAAACATTTGGAAAAATTAACATGATGGGATTTTAAACCTCTTGTCTTGGGAGTTGGTTGGTCCAACCGAAGGCTTCCCCTCACACCCAAGATCTGAATATCATAAAATATCTACATGCTTGAAATGAAGTTATTAGATCATAATGGGGCGAGATACACGTAAAAACCATCAAGATCATGAAATCCCTGCTAGATCGAGTGAGATAAAATGTTTTTCTAAACCCAATACCTAATGCAAGATACCTGTGCATATAGATAATCCAACTATTGGCAAATGAAATAATAACTTAGAGTTATATTCAGTAGATCATTAGACCACAATTCAAAACTACATTACCATAGGAAGCATAAAAGGAATACCATCGCAAGATAAACTGCCAAAGACTTTGATATTATTATTGCAAAATAGACATTACATCCAGCAACTTGACTCATAGCTTCATCAAATGATT
>APFE030156720.1:5457-17110 GCA_000404065.3 Pinus taeda
GTCTCCTACCTTGCCCCAAAGAACCCCCTGTGAAAACTGTGTCCAATCCCCGCACCCAAAATTGCCTTTCCCCAATTTACCACCAAAACCCCAAAAATCCCTAAACCAAACCTTTTTATCAGTTTACTAGCCTAAAATCAGTGTTTCCACATTGGTTATCTCGCCCATTGAAGATCTTTGCCGAGATAGACCGGAGAGAGCCCTCTCCTGCCCCGTAGGGCTAGGTACGAGGCTAAGTGGTTTGATGTTGCCTTGAAGTTTACCTTTTTCAGCCCGAGGTGAAATTTCAAGCGCTAACACCCACAATCTAGAATTTTCTCCCACAAAACTCCTCAATAAATTTCCTAGACTTTGTTTCACCACTGCAGTTTGACCATCAGTCTACGAATGATAAGCTGAGTTGAAGTTCAGTTTGGTGTCTAATGTTTTCCATAAGGTTCACCAAGAATGCCTTGTAAATTTAACGTCTCGATCTGAAACAATCGACTTTGGCAAGCCATGTAATCTAACTATCTCGGTAAAGAACAAATGCGCTACATCCTTGGCATCACTGGGTTTCCTGCATGGAATGAAATGTGCCATTTTGGTGAAATGATCCACCACCACCATGATGGAATCATATCACCATTGTGTCTTTGGCAGACCTAAGATAAATTCTAAACTAACTGAGTCCCATGGCCTTTTCAGAATGGGTAAGGGTGTATACAACCTTGTGTTTTGGCTGTGTCCCTTTGCAAGTTGACACACTTTACACCTAGTTACAAACCTTTGTACATCTCTATGCATCTTTAGCCAATACTAAAAGTGGCTCAATTGATCCAAGGTCTTGTCTATGCCAAAATTCCCGGCTAAACCTCCATTATACTTTTCCTTGATTAAGTTCTCTCTCATAGAACATTCCGGAATACACAACTGCCCTCCTTTGAACAACAATCCTTCCTGCATATTATAGTCCAGCCATGAACTGTTATCTCTCAACAATGGATTTTCGAAGCTTCATAAGCTTCCTTAAAATCGACATCTACCTCATACAAGTCTTTAAGATGTTCAAATCCTATTACTTGTATTGTACTTTCTAGTAGGATCAAATTCCTTCTGTTTAACGCAACTTCCACTTTGTTGGCTTGATTGCTGATGTGTTTCAACACAAATGTAAAAATATACAAGTACTCCACCCACTTCACATGTTTATGGTTCATCTTATGTTGTTGCATAATATACTACAATGTAGAATTGTCCAAAAATATGACAAATTCATTGGCCAATAGATAATGTCTCCAATGCTTTTGCGCTTGAACCACTGCATAAAATTCCTTGTCATAAGACGTGTATTTCTGCCTACTTTCATTTAGTTTCTCACTAAACTACGCTACTGGCTTGTCCTCTTGACTGAGTACTACACCAATGGCTATCCCACTGGCATCACAACGAACTTGGAAAAGTTTGTTAAAGTCTGGTAACCTCAAAATCAGTTTTTCGATAATGATCCTTTTGAGCAGCTGGAAACTCTTCTCTGTCATTTCTGTCCAATGGAAAGGTTTATTTGTTTTCTTAATGGTGTCCAGCATGGGTACATAAATCCCACTTAAATTTTTAATAAATTTCCGATAAAAACTCGCCAATCCATGGAAACTCTGTACCTCAAACAAACTTTTGGGAGATGGCCAACTAACTATGGCTGCAACCTTTTCCGGATCCATTTTTAGTTCATTCTCAGAAATCACAAATCCCAAATAAATTAACTCTTTCTTGAAAAAAGAACATTTCTTCAAATTTATCAGTAATTTATTCTGCTTCAATTTTTCCAATACATACCTCATGTGTCAAAAATGTTCTTCCTTCGACTTGTTGAATATAAGTATATAATCCAAATATACAATTACAAATTTACCAATGAATTCCTTCAACATCTCGTTCATCAACCGCATACATGTGCTAGGGGCATTTATTAACCCAGATGGCCTAACCATCCATTCGTACAAGCCTTCATTGGCATTGAAAGTTGTCTTCCACTCGTCACCTTCTCGAATTCTGATTTGGTGGTAGCTGCTTTTCAGGTCTATCTTTGAAAAGTATGCTGCTCCACTCAAAAAATCCATAATATCATCCATCCAAGGTAAATGAAATCTTTACCTAATGGTGATCTTGTTAATGGCCCAGGAGTCTGTGCATATTCTCCACTCACCTCCTTTCTTGGGAGCTAACACATTCAAAACTTCACAAGGGCTTAAACTCTCCCGAACCAGTCCTTTTTCCAACAACTCCTGCACTTGCTTCCGAATTTCTTCATTATCCTTTGGACTCATCTGGTAGGCAACCTTATTTGGCAAATTTACTCCTTGAATAAAATCAATATGGTGACTAATGCTCCTCTTTGGTGGTAATTTGTTCGATAGATCATCTACCACAATATCCCTAAATTCTTGCAGCATGTTCTATATTTCTTCAGGTAAGTCAGTGACTTCAGTATGTATCAATATTGGTTTTGGCCTTCACACAACTGCATACTTCATCTCATCATCCTCCATTTGTCACAAAAACTCCTTTTCACCTAACCATAGTGACTTTGTTCCACTAGTTTCTGCAGCACCCTCCTCCTTCATGGGCACTAGGGTATGTTTAATCCCATCTTTTACAAACTTGTAACAATTTGTTGCCCCATCATGGATGACCTTCCTATCATACTACCATGGTCTACCTAAAATAATATGGCACACGTCCATAGGCAGGATATCACACATCACCTTACCCTTGTATTTACCAATATGAAACTCCACACTCCTCATTGACCAGCAATTGGTGACCTTTCTGTAGCAAGAAACCCTATATGGAGTTGGGTGCTTCAGCTTCTTCAAACCCAACTTTTCCACCATTTCAGTAGCTTCCAAATTATCAGTACTTCCACTATCTATAATCAATTTGCAACATTTCCCATGCGACTTGCATACAGTCTAGAACAATTCTTTCCTCTGCGTCTGATCAACTACTTCCTTAACTGATTTTAATAATACCATGTTCAACACCAAGGCTTCCCCGGTTTCTGGTATATTCTCCACCTCCTGTGGTGGTGCCTCTGCTTCATCAGGCTGAGCAACATATACTCCCCTCTGCCTAGTTTGTTCATTTTGAGGACATTCGAAGGACTTGTGTCTCCACTTGTGGCACTTGTAACACTCATATGCATTTCCTCTGCCTCTGCCATTACCTCTTCCTCACTGGTATGACCTTCCTCCTCTGGTGTTACCTTCCCTTTCACCCTGTCCCGAAGTCTTCGAACTACTACCCTCTTCATTGCTATTGGTAGTTCTACCTCTACCAAAGGTCTGTCCTTGCCCTCTACTAGAACCACGTCCTCTTTTGGAATTCTATTTCCTAGCAATATTTTCCTCCACCTTCAAAGCACTCTGATAAGCTTCCTCCATGGTCCTAGGGGAAAGAATGCTAATCTTGTCTAGGATCTCCATCCATAGATCATTTACAAACATCATTGTTTTCTCAAGGATATCTTCTACATAACCAGCTCTTAGGTTACTTTTATAAAATTCTTCAATATATTCCTTCACAGTCATTATTCTCTACTTCAAGCTTCATACTTATCTATAAAGGGAAATTTGATAATCTTTAGGCAAAAACTTGCTCTTGATTCTAGCAACCATCCTGTCCCATTTTTTCATCAATGGTTTGTTTAATATCCTCCTTTATGCCTGTACACTGTCCCACCATAATGTTGCATGTCCCTTCAATTTGGTTACAACAAACCTAACCCTCTTGTCTTCGTTGATTTCTTCATATTCAAAATATTTATCCAAATCACTTATCCAGTCTAACAAGGCCTCTGTGGACAAACTGCCATCATAATTAGAGAGATCCAGTCTTAGCTTACTGCTAGCCAACAAAACTAACCTCAATAGATTAATTTTTGGTCCTTCTTCATCTAAACCATCTAACATGACTATGTTTTCCTCCTCACTGTCATCCCCACCTTCTTGATCTCTATGCCTTCCTTCTTCCACCGCTGCCAAACATGCGGTTAAACTTCTAATATCTTCTCGCAACCCTTCATCTGCTACTCTCCTGATGGCTCTTCCTCAACCCCTTCTTCCTACCTCCATCTTTTGAGAGAAAGGAACAACCTGCTTTGATACCAAAATTGACGTAGGGCAACTTGAAACAGGGCTACTTACATGTATCAATGGTTAAGGCCCTTTTCATAATCCCCGTGAAATAATTCATTACAATAGCCCAACTTTGAACAATTAGTGTTATCGGAACTTTATAACACAACCCTTAACCTTACGCAATCCTTAAGCCGCATATAAAACAAACCCCACTTTATAGCTATGGTAATGCTGGACTTACGCATAAATCCTTCATATTTTTTTTGTTCTTATTATATATCTTTTATAATAGAAATATGTCATAAACATGTGTTTTCCACTTTTAACGTAGACTCTGCACAACTATCAAGGCATACTTTTGTCGCAATCACAATCTCCCGCGATCCTCTTTAACACTTTCCTCCTCCGCTTCCGATATGCGATAAATGCAATCAGAATTCAAGCAATATACACTGCATTTATAAATCTATCGGGTCCGCCACAATGCATTTTATATCCCTTTTTTGTCGATACAAAACTGCCATGTTTTGTGATGCAATATTTTAAATCCCCATCGTTGATCCTCTTCACAAATCCAATGGTGCTTGCTCTATCGCTTGATTAAAATCGAGCATCGATTGAGGTCAGGGTTATTCATGCCTCTGTTCTCCTCCAATGTGATACTTATCTCCACCATTAGTCTTTCGTCATCATATCAACGACTGGTGTATTCTCCAAACAAACACAACTTGCTTGATAGTTCCCTACCATAGATCTGCACTTAGTAGATCAGACAGTCTACAAAGATTTTGGGTGAGATATAAGCATGAAGAATACCCGCCCAAAATGAGCGGTTCACTCTCTCCACTTGACTGCTATGTGTCGAATGATAAGTGGAATCGGGTGAGCTCCACTAAAGACCACTTACCATTATTACTCCACCCAAAATTCCTCTTGTAATTTTAAATCCACCCTTCGTCTTGATTTACGCCCAAACTTGTTCAATTTTTTTGTGGTTTTGTGTTTTCTTTGGGGTTTCGGGTTTTTCAATGGTTTTGGCCATCCGCTATTCCACCGTGCAACTCTTCTCTCCTGAACTTAAACTTTGTGATTCCTTAATCACGAATGCTTCAAACATTTCTTTGGTTCTTCCTTCGAATGTATTTAATGATCCATCATGATCCTCTGCCTCGTGTATTCGCCCTTCTCTTTGTGTTCGCCGAATTCGCCTACACACACACACACATATCTTTCTCTTCTCTCTCTCTCTCCTCTCTCTTCTCTCTCTCTCTCTCTCCTCTCTCTCCTCTCTCTCTCTCTCTTCTATATATATATATATATATATATATATATATATATATATATATATAGATAGTACAGAACCCGACTCACATTACATTCAACATTCAATCACTTGAAACACAGATTTATATTGATTTGAATTAATCACTGCATATATCAAATAAATAAAGGATTACATATTGATACTATGTTTCTCTCTCCAGCCTGCTATTTTAATATTAGTGGCCTATTTTACACTCTACCCGTAGGCTTACAAACACATTCTAATCTGTCTAAAAAAAAGAATAACCCCTCATTCTCTCTCTTTCCTTTCTTTTCAATACATTGTTAGCAGTTTCTTTTACAGTTAAGGAACTATTCCTTAGTTTTTTTCGGTTGCTCAATAGTTTCTTCAAACAATTCTAAACTAATCCTAACTTAATATGTTTGCCTAATTTAAGAACTAACAATGGTTGAGTCAGCCTTAATTTTAAATCAAACAAAATAAAACAGAAACAAAAATATTTCCCAGATGTCGCCTCTTCATTCAGATGCCCCTGCATCAGACATGTTGCCTCCTAAAAGAGGAAAACAACATGAAGTTCAATTGCAGTAGGATGCATCACTTTTGAACATTAGTTTGAATAAAATACCAGTGTTAAGAATGCAAGGATCAAGCAGCTACTTGACAAAGGGAACATTAGTTCTAATACATATTCTTGTGGGTCTCTTAATGTTTTGGCTTCTAAAAAGGATGGTGCATTGCAATGACAATCACATTCGGTCAAGAGTCAAGCCAAATAGAAGGCTAGACATGATAAGCATCGTGTTGACCACAGTTTTCACGTTGGAGATGAAGTAAGGCTTTGCATCAGCAAAGAAAAGCTTCAAGGTGAAAAGAAATTGAAATTGTGCAAACCTCCTATGATTGAATACCCAGGAGAGAATGTTCAAATTTTATCAATAGAATTTTTCCCTCCTAAATATCTTAAAGAATTGCAACAACATCTATCCTTGATAGAAAAACAACAACTTCAAGAAGAAGGAACAAGAAGCACATTCGTATCGGAATCAAAGGTACAAAACAAGGCAAAGCCAAATGGATTGAGATTGGAAGGGTGAGGCAATTGTACCCTCATCTGTTTGTTGACTGAAAAAAGTATTTTGGAGGTCCAAAAGCTTCTAGCTAGGAGGAGTGATCCATTGGATCAGTAAAGTGCTCAAAATTCAAAGTGTTCAAAAGTGTTTGGAAACCAGTTCCAAAGCGTAGAGCTCGCCAACTTGAATCCAATGCAACTTGAATCACTCAAAATGGATATCGTATTCTCCCAATATCATTTTCTGATCCTTTTCCCAAACAGGTAAAACATTTGCAGGTTGGATGCAGGATTATTGACTAGGTAGTCCATACACTAATTGGGTAGGGCAAATGGGCAAGCTGACTATACCTCTTGGGCCAATGGCAGGTTGTTAATTGGCCTCATGTGATTGGTTCATTTTGGGCACATTTGATTGGTGGATGGAGTTTTGAAATGGACTAATGTTGGGATGCAACATTGCCCAGTCATGGGTTGTGATGTGGCACCCTAGGGTCAACAAAATATGGCAAAGGTCGAACTGCCACTGAACAGATTCAAACGCAGGACCTCAAAGCTCACAACACATGGTCTTACTGCTAGACCACAAGTTTTACTTATTAATACATAACGACGAATTTGTATTTGAAATTTATGCATTTAAGAGTTGGGAGAAGGGGTCAGGGTTAAGCCCTCCCCCCCTGTCACCTTACCACCCATGTGACAATAGGAAGACGAGAGTCGAGGTCTCGGTCTTATCCATGGCCCAAGGTTCTAAAACCCACCTATATGTAACCACTAAACCAAAGCACTAACTGTCGAGGAGGCTAGAGATTAAGCCCATCCCACAGTGTCCACAAATGCATACAAGCAAAGGTAGAGTTTGGGATGGGTGCTTGGAAGGCGAAATGGAACTTTGGGGACCAACCCCGGGTTATATGCAGTTCCACAGGACCATAGGTCAAAGGGGGAGGGGGTTGGCAGATAGTGTTGGGCAGAAGCAGCACGCTGGTGGCCTGGGTGCAGGAAATATAGACAAATGCCCTAATCTTGATATAATTTCCTCTAATTCTAGCTAAATCCCTTCTTCAATCCTAACTAGAGTATCAATCATCTATTTCTAGACTAACTGTTCATAAATTTTCCTTTTCGGTCACTATTACCACTCTTTTCCCCTTAATCACCCCAACTCTTGTCATTGCGAAAAAATTACGCCACAGAGCCTCTTTTCGTCTATTGGAGCTATAATTCCATGAGAATTACAAAATACACTATTGGCGGCGTTTTTGAATGGAATGAACGCAATTGTGCCTAAATACACTATCGGCAGTTTCAAACTGCCATAATGCGATTATACATGGAAATGCACTATCGGCAGAGTTTTATTGCCGTAATGCTATTTCACATGAAAATACACTATCGGCGGGCTTTTCTTAAAGGGATGCATTAACACACAATTGCACTATCGGTGGAATTTTATTTCCGTAATTCTATCTCACATGAAAATACACTATCAGCGGGCTTTTCTCAAAGGGATGCGTTAACACACAATTGCACTATCGGTGAAGTTTTTCCAAAGGAAAGCATTGATACACAAATACACTATCGACGGGTCTTTATTCCAAAAAATGGAATAACACTATCACAATCGCTATCGGCAGTTCCTATGGAACGAAACATAACATAATAGTCCTTCCGATGCGATAACACGTGGAGTTATCGGCAATCACAATCAGAGATTCCAATGTCTCCTTGTCATACTCCCTCCGCTTAAAGACTTGCGAATGCGATAAGATGCGGACCCGATAGGTTATTAAAGACTCCCTTATATTGTTTCGGATATCAAAGTCAGATTTCCGACTTCGGTGCTTCAAAGGGCTAGTCCCTCCCCACTCCAACACAGCGATGCCATAATGGTTGTAGACCCGATAAGGGTATCGTCCATACTTAATAGGATTTCAAGTTTGGAACTCGATTCCGACTAAGTTTTTCACAGTGTAAACCAGAGTTTTTTCCTGCGGAACTCAACAATGCACATAAGGGAAATAGGGCATGTTGATATAAAGGAAAACCACTCCAACAAGCTTAAATCGAAGTATTAGTTGGAAAACAAGGCCAAATCACTATTATAAAGACTTAAAAGAAAAATGTTGCTCGAAGACAAATATACGCATAAATACCAGATTTAAACAGGCGACTAGGAGTTCAGATCCATAAAAAGGGTTTCAAAGATCATAACGTCTTTGGGATTGACCAATACATAGAGATGTCTGCTCCTTTCTTCAACAATACAAGATAAAAAAAATTCAATCAAAATCCCTTTACAATAGCCTCAAAATTACATATATATTGGTTCGTGTTAACAAACAATTCCTAAAACAAAGGCTCAAATTTATTATAATTATCAGTTTTGCGATACATCCTCCTCGATAACCTCCACTATGCTAACTAATCCTATCTATTCAGCGAGGTATTCCCCTCGATAACCTCCACTATAGCTTAACTACAACATTTATTACAACATCATTGATTCCTAGATTCTATCTCTATGCTAAACTAGAAAAACATGGAAATTGATGGCTAAAGGATCCCACTCCTTTTCTTGTAGATTTTTTTGTATTTTTGGAATAAGTTTGAAGTCTTTTCCCTCTAAGTCTCATGATCCCACATCAGACTCCTGAGGACAAAATTACTCATGTGCTCCTGTCCATGAGCTCTTCTACAAAACTGCCCAGCTTCTGTAGCATGCTTTCTGTTACCCAAGTAGGTTCAACAATTGGTTGATCCTTCCATTTGACCAAATATTGAAAGTACTCCTATCCCTTGGTTTTCTTGAACACTTTCTTGTCCAAAATCCTTTCTCGCGGTAATGTTTTTGCTGTAGGTAATTGTTTTACCTAGTCAATTTCTTGTGTCTCTTGATCTTCTTCTATATCATCCGCAGTTTTACCTTCATACTTGTACAGGTCAGCAACATTGAAAATTGGAGATATTCCAACATCAGGGGGTAATTCAATTTCATATGCATTTGCAAGAAACTTCCTTAATACTCTGCATGGTCCAATTTTCTTGAACTTTAATTTGTTATACTCCCTCTGAGGTGTGCTAAAACTAAATCTCAAACTTCAAAGTTCACCTCTCTTCTTCTCATGTCTGCTCTATTTTTGTACTTGATGTTGCTATGTTACAGTTGTTGTTTCAGTTGTTCAGGTATTGCTTGCATTTTTGAAGCAAAATCATCTCCCTCTACACTTCTCATCTCATCTTTTCCCAAGTTTCTTAACTCAGATAATCCTCTTGGATGCATTCCATAAACAATATGGAATGGACTATGTCTTATACTCTTGTTAGGTGAGTCATTATATGCATATTCAGCTTGTGCCAACACTTGATCCCACTGTTTTGGTTTTTATGTAGTTAGACTCCTTAAAAGATTGCCCAAACTCTTGTTCACTACTTTAGTCTGTCCATTAGTCTGTGGGTGATAGGTAGAAATGAAACTCAGTTTAGTTCCCAACTTCTTCCATAATGTCCTCCAGAAATGTCCAACAAATTTGGAATCCCTGTCTGAGACAATACTCTTAGGCAACCCATGCAATCTTAAAATATCCTTGAAAAACAAATTAGCAATGTGAGTAGCATCACTAGTTTTATAACATGGAATAAAATGTGCCATTTTTGAAAATTTGTCAACTACAACAAAAATTGAATCATTCCATTTTTGAGTCTTTAGTAAGCCCAAAACAAAATCCATACTTACCATATCCCAAGGTCTATCTAGAATTGGTAATGGAACATAAAAACCTATGTTTTGGCTTCTTTTTATTGCATATTGACAGATTTTGCAAGTTTTCACATACTTTTCCACTTCAAATCTCATTTTTTGCCATAAATAAAATATGTTCAACTGTTCATAAGTCTTCTCTATACCAAAATGTCCTGCAAGTCCTCCACTATGTTTCTCTTTGATTAAATTCTCCCTCATAGAATAGTTTGGTATGCATAGCTGATTTCTCTTAACAACAGTCCATCTTGTAAGAAATAATCCAACCATTTATTCATATCCATCAAAACAAGATTCTTACAAGCTTCAAATGCCTCTTTAAAATCTGGATATGTTTCATATAATTCTTTAATAAAATCAAAACCTAACACTTGAATTTGACTCTTGAAGTAATATATTTCTCCTACTTAAGGCATATGAAACTTTGTTTAATTGACCATTTATATGTTTCAATACAAAATGGAATCCTTGAAGATACTCTACCCATCGCTAAGTTTTGGGTGCAGCATAATATACTGTAGTGCATGGTTATCTGAATAAAGTATGAACTCGTTTGACATTAAATAATGTCTCCACTTCTTTAATGACCGCGCAACTGCATATAATAGTTTATCATAGGAAGAATACTTATTCTTTGAATCATTTAGCTTTTCACTAAAATAAGCTATAGGTTTGTCTTCCTGACTTAAAACACCTCCAATAGCTTCTCCACTGGCATCACATTTCACTTGGAAAGGTTTACTAAAATCAGGTAGAACGAAAACAGATTTTTCAGTGATTTTCTTCTTCAATAGCGAAAAATTCTTTTCTGGTTCAGCAGTCCATCTAAATGGTTGTTTATCCTTCTTGATGGTCTCCATAATAGGAGAATTGATCTTACTACAATTCTTTATGAATTTCCTATAAAACTAGCAAGACCATGAAAATTCTTACCCCAAAGACACTTTTAGGTGAAGGCCACTCCATCATTGCCTTGATCTTCTCTGGATCCATCTTCAACCCTTTAGGAGAAATAACAAAACCCAAATACACTAACTCTTCTTTCATGAATGAACACTTCTTCAAATTCAGCAACAATTTCTCTTGTTGTATCCTTTGTAAGACATAATTCAGATGTCTCATGTGCTCCTCCTTGGCCCTGTTGTAAACTGATATATCGTCCAAATATACTATTATAAATTTACCAATAAATTCTTTAAGAACTGCAATCATGAGTCTCATAAACGTACTTGGTGCATTTGACAACCCAAAAGGCATTACTCTCCACTCATACGATCCCTCATTTGTCTTAAAAGAAGTTTTCCACTCATCCCCTTCTCTTATCTTTATTTGATGATATCCACTCTTAAGATCTGAATTATGTCGTTTGTTTGGCCCCCTACTCGTTCTTTGGGCTCTTATGATATTTTTATATA
>APFE030156720.1:29767-69868 GCA_000404065.3 Pinus taeda
TCAGCTTTTAGTAGCATCTTATAAGCTTCTTCTACTGTTTTAGGAGACAGTATACTTATCTCATCTTGAATGTCCATCCTAAGGCCATTCACATATCTAGCCACCTTCTCATCTGTATCTTGAGTTCGTCCAACTCTTATGCTTACCTTATAGAATTCCTCTGTGTATTCTTTCACTGTCATAGACCTCTGTTTAAGATTCTGCATCTGTCTGAACAAGGTTTGTTAATAATTACTTGGTAGAAACTTACCTCTTAGCTTTGCTACCATCTTGCTCCAATTTTTGATAGGTTCCTTACCAAGTCTCTTTCTTTCTGCCTGCACTCCATCCCAACAAAGTGTTGCATGTCCTTTTAGCTTAGTGATAACAAAATTTACTTTCTTCTCATCCTCTATTTCTTCATAATCAAAGAATTTCTCCATGCCATTAATCTAGTCTATCAATTCTTCTAGATTTAGTCCTCCTTCATATATTGAAACCTCAGTCTTTGGCCTAGCTATGGATCTAAACACTAACTTGCATAATTTCATCTTAGGAGTAACTACTACAACTTCATCCTCTCCTTTAGCTTCAACCTCAGGCTCACTAACATCCCCATCATTTATATTTCTCCCTATTGTTAATGCCTCCAACCTTGCTTAAATATGTTGCACAACTTCCATCACTTCAACATTTGCAACTAGCCATCCTCTTCTACAATGTCCCCATCCTCTTCCAACTCTGAATGCCATATTAACTTTCCTTCTTTTGCTTCTAAGATTCCATTAAGTGTTAACAGGTTCCTCTAATACCACTAATGGTGGCCTCAGTGTAGGCGATATAGACAAATGCCCTAATCCTGATATAATTTCCTCTAATTCTTGCTGAGACCCTTCTTCAATCCTAACTGGAGTATCAATCATCTATTTCAAGACTTATTGTTCATAAATTTTCCTTTTTGGTCACTATTACCACTCTTTTCCCCTTAATCACCCCAACCCTTGTTATCGGGAACAATTTACGTCACAGAGCCTCTATTCCTCTATTGCTGTAATTCCAAGAGAATTACGAAATACACTATCAGTGGGGCTTTTTAATGGAATGAACGCAACTGTGCCTAAAGACACTATCAGTAATTTCAAACTGCCATACTACAATTATACATGGAAATGCACTATCAACGGAGTTTTATTGTTGTAATGCTATTTCACATGAAAATAGACTATCAGCAGGCTTTTCTCAAAGGGATGCATTAACACGCAATTGCACTATTGGCGAGGTTTTTCCAAAGGAAAGCGTTGATACACAAATACACTATCAGTAGGTCTTTATTCCAAAAAATGGAATAACACTATCATAATCGCTATCGGCAGTTCCTATGGAACGAAACATAACATAACAATCCTTCCAATGCGATAACACGCGGAGTTATCAACAATCACAATCAGTTATTCCAATGTCTCCTTGTCAGACTCCCTCCACTTAAAGACTTGTGAATGCGATAAGCCATCGGCTCGATAGGTTATTAAAGCCTCCCTTATATTGTTTCGGATCCGAAAGTCACACTTCGGACTTTGGCGCTTCAAAGGGCTAGTCCCTCCCCACTCCAACACAGCGATGCGATATTGGTTGCAGACTAGATAAGGGTATCCACCATAATTAATAGGATTTCAAGTCTGGAACTCGATTCTGACCAATTTTTTCATAGTTAGTGTAAACCAGAGTTTCTGCCTGCAAAACTCAACAATGCATATAAGGGAAATAGGGCATGCCGATATAAAGAAAACCACTCCAACATGCTTTAATCGAAGTATTAGATGGAAAACAAGGCCAAATCAGTATTATAAAGACTTAAAAGAAAAACATTGCTCGAAGCTAAATATACGCATAAGTACCAGATTTAAACAGGCAACTAGTCGTTCAGATGCATAAAAAAGGCTTTAGAGATCACAACATCTCTAGGATTGACCAATACACAGAGATATCTTCTCCTTTCTTCAGCAATACAACATAAACACATTCGATCAAAATCCCTTTACAATAGCCTCAAAATTAAATATATATTGGTTCGTGTTAACAACCAGTTCCTAAGACAGAGGCTTAAATTTATTATAACTATTAGTTCTGTGAGACATCCTCCTCAAGAACCTCCACTATGCTAACTAATCCTATATGTTCAGTGAAGTATTCTCCTCAAGAACCTTTGGGTGAGACCCTTCTTCAATCCTAACTGGAGTATCAGTCATCTATTTCAAGACTGATTGTTCATAAATTTTCCTTTTTAGTCACTATTACCACTCTTTTCCCCTTAATCACCCAAACCCTTGTTATCGGGAACAATTTACGTCAAAGAGCCTCTATTCCTCTATCGTTGTAATTCCAAGAGAATTATGAAATACACTATCAGTGGGGTTTTCTAATGGAATGAACGCAACTATGCCTAAAGACACTATCAGTAATTTCAAACTGCCATACTACAATTATACATGGAAATGCACTATCGACGGAGTTTTATTGCCAAAATGCTATTTCACATGAAAATACACTATCAACAGGCTTTTCTCAAAGGGATGCATTAACACGCAATTGCACTATTGGCGAGGTTTTTCCAAAGGAAAGCATTGATACACAAATACACTATCAGTAGGTCATTATTCCAAAAAATGGAATAACACTATCATAATCGCTAACGGCAGTTCCTATGGAACGAAACATAACATAACAGTCCTTCCTATGCGATAACATGCGGAGTTATCAACAATCACAATCGGCTATTCCAATGTCTCCTTGTCAAACTCCCTCTGCTTAAAGACTTGCGAATGCGATAAGCCATCGGCTCGATAGGTTATTAAAGCCTCCCTTATATTGTTTCGGATTCGAAAGTCGCACTTCGGAATTTGGCGCTTCAAAGGTCTAGTCCCTCCCTACTTCAACACAGCGATGCGATATTGGTTGCGGACTAGATAAGGGTATCCACCATAATTAATAGGATTTCAAGTCTGGAACTCGATTCTGACCAAGTTTTTCATGGTTAGTGTAAACCAGAGTTTCTGCCTGCAAAACTCAACAATGCATATAATGGAAATAGGGCATGCTGATATAAAGAAAACCACTCCAACATGCTTAAATCGAAGTATTAGTTGGAAAACAAGGCCAAATCACTATTATAAAAACTGACAAGAAAAACATTGCTCGAAGCTAAATATATGCATAAATACCATATTTAAACAGGAAACTAGTCGTTCAGATGCATAAAAAGGGTTTCAAAGATCACAACGTCTCTGGGATTGGCCAATACACAGAGATATCTGCTCCTTTCTTCAGCAATACAACATAAACACATTCGATCAAAATCCCTTTACAATAGCCTCAAAATTAAATATATACTGGTTCGTGTTAACAACCAGTTCCTAAGACAGAGGCTTAAATTTATTATAACTATTAGTTCTGTGAGACATCCTCCTCAAGAACCTCCACTATGCTAACCAATCCTAACTGTTCAGTGAAGTATTCTCCTCGAGAACCTCCACTATAGCTTAACTAATCAACATTTTTTACAACATGATTTATTCCAAGATTCTATCTCTATCCTAAACTAGAAAAACGTGGAAATTGATGGCTAAAGGATCCCACTAGTTTGCTTGTAGATTTTTTTTGTATTTTTGGAATAAGTTTTAAGTCTTTTCCCTCTATGTCTCATTCTCTCGCATCACAGGCCATGGTGACGTTGGCATTCACATGACCCTCAGCGCAGAATCAGTGTTAAGGCAAAAGGTGCTAAGGTGAGTGGACTAGCCTAAAGGTCACATGCCACCTTTTATGACCATGTGCCAAGGTTTAATGGGAGCTCCGACGGTTAGGGCAGGCCGTTGGCCTGGCCCTCAGCCCTATGGGGCACGAAATGACCATGACCTCAAACCTTAAGGGGCTAAGCCAGCGAGGGTGGGGCATTGGCCCCAGTCCTTCGTCACATGGCCCATGCGTCCTAAATTTCCGCTAATAGGGTGTCATTGTGCATTTAAAGGAGGCAACAAATTTCACCCAAAATGAAACGAATCTCGCCTTCAGCAAGCGAAATTTTCGCTTGATGGTTCTGGAAAAGGCGCAATTAGTAGGATGGTTAGCGGGAGAGTGCACTTTGTAAAGTGGTTAACAGAAAAACTTCTAGAGAGAAAAACTTCTTTAGGTTTTGGCCAAATTGAGCCCAACAAGAGTAGGAGCTATGGGTTTTTAACTATTTTGGAGCCATTGGAGGCATAATTTTACATGTTGAGCATTGTAAAACTATCTAAACACAAATTTTAGCACTCAATGAAAGAGGCCCAACATTGAAAGTTGGACCCGGACATGTAGCCCAAGAGAGTGGTGAACTCCTTTATCATTTTTTCCATTATGTTTTTTTAATATGGTATATTTGTCTATGTTATTATGCTATTAAATAATATTTTAAAAGCATAATTTTAAGTGCTTTTACAATGTGATCCATTGCCTAAAAGACTTCAATTTTACTTGCAAATTTTCCCATCACCTTCAAGTTTGCATTTCAGATCAACAATGGGTATCGATCACCATTAGAGATGATCCCATTCGAATCTCTATATGGAAGACAATGTAACATGGTAGCGAACTGAGACAAACTAGTAGATAGAGCCATTATTGTGTGAGAATTACTAAGGGAATAGGACGAGTAGACAGAAAATAATAAAATAAGATTTAAAGGCTACACAATATATGAATAAAATCTTTGGTTATAAAGGTACAATATATAAGAAATTTAGAGTGGATGAGCACATGTTTCTGAAAGTGAAGGCTAAAATGAGATCATTGAAGCTTGGGAAGATACCCAAAATTGGCAACAAGGTATTATGGTACATTTGAAGTTCTAGATACAATATATCCAATTGCATACATGTTTGAATTATTTCATCCATTATAATTCATAATGTGTTTCATGTTCCTTTATTAAAGAAGCATGTAGTTAATCCTAACAATGTGATTGATTGGGTTGTGATATAGGTGGACAAAGTGATATTTCATGTGGACATAGTGTACATCATATACCTTAAATTCAAATTTCTTAGGCACTAATTCACTGTGATGGTAAATATCCAATAGATCTACTACAGTCTATAAGACTCCATGTGGAACCACAAGGATGCTTTATACGAGGAGTCAGTGTATAATATTGCAAATTTGAAGAAAAATAAATGTACATTTGTAAATAAGTGTGTAGAGATTCCATTTTTTCCACTGAAGTTTCCAGAGCCACAACTATGAGACTTCTTCTTTGGCCTATGTTATGGCCTTGGAAGGGAAGTAGGATAGCCTGAGGGACTAAATGGAAAAGAAAAAGGCACACTTCCTTTATGTAGGTTGAGAGGAATATGATCATAGTGTTTTTCTATTTTATAATTTATATTTCAATTTTAATAGTTTGAGTTGTAGTCTAGTGCAACTTGTAACACTATTAGTATGATAGGTTTATAGCAAGAGAAGATAGTTATGCTTCACATTGTAATGTTGCTCATTTAAACATGTATTCTACTAGAATCCTTGAGTATACCCCTCTCAAGGGGAGGGCTGAGAACCCATTGCATTTCTTCTTATCTTTCAGTTCTATGTTAGCGTTGGTTGCAAGAATTATGTATTAAGATTATAAACTCATGTTTTATACTAGATAATTGGCTATTTTATGTCATTTTTAGCTTTTATTTTTTCTTCATGTCTTTGAATATTGTATCTTTTTTTATTAGTATTTATGTAATTCACTTCTATTATTTATTTTTATAATGTTTAGCACTCAAATCATGTTTAATGAACAATATAATTTAATTAAAGTTGTTAAGATTGACCTTCCAAAAGCAACCCTTAAGGGAGCCAGAGTGAACATCGAAATGTTTATGCTATGAAGCATAAGGGAATGTCACTTTTCGGGATAAAGATATGCGAAATGAGTATTGAATATTGTAAACACTTTAAATGTCAACCTAGGCTTCATATATTTATCCCTTTCTCACACTTTTGTTATTTGAGAAAAAGATGGAACATAAGCTCTTTGTAACATTTTGTAATTTAACTTTTTCAGTTTTTTAGAAAAAGACAAAATTTCTCATACTTTATTATAGTTATTTACCCTTATACATTATCAAATTAAATAATAAAAAATAAAAAATAACAATATGAAACACAAAATGAAATTAATATTGTACCAAAAAAATACAACCATAATATTAAATATTACCATTACTAATATTTTACCAAAAAAAATTGCTAACCATAATGTTAAATACTACAAATACCTTCATAACCTTCATAATAGCCCATTCTCACACCTATCATTTAAATGAGGAGATAGGAGCACAAACTCTTTGCCACACTACTTGTAATTATTCGAGTAAGGAAGAGAAGTAGCATTGGCACTTTCTCACACATTATTAGTAATTGGGAGGAAGAAAAGAGCACGAGACCTTTCTCATACTTAGCTTTTTTAAACGTTATGGATGAGGACTTTGTTCTCATATTTGTTAGTTGTTAGCTTTTTTAAACGTTATGGATGAGGACTTTGTTCTCATATGCGTTAGCTTTCAGAAATTTTATGGATGAGGATCTTGTTATAAACTTTGATGTTTATTAAAAAAATTTGGAAAATCATATATCAATTATTCAAAATGGTAATTTTGAGTATTAGAAATTGATGTTTAGATTACCGGAAATTGAAATCTAAACATTACAGATTAATATTTTAAAATATTTTTAACATTGAAATCAATAATAATAACATATTTATGATAGAGTAGTTTAAGTAAGTGAATTTTAGTTTTCAAAATATATATTTGAAATTTTTAGTAATCTAGGTTCTAGCTATCATATTATAGAATTTTACTTACCTATAAATTTGAGAGTGATGAATTATTTTTGTTTCGATCAAAAAAGAAAATGTGTAAAAAATTATTGTCTGGAAAAATTTACAACTTATTATAAAACTAAACAATTTTTATTATTTAAATTTTTAATTAAAAAATTAAAATATTTAAATAGTTAAATTAAAATTTATCTTTACTTGATTTTAAATAAAAATGACTTTTACACCATATTTAAAAAATAAATCAGAAGGTAATGATTATAAGGAAAAATATCAAATATTATGAAGTCTATCACATTCATAGTTGACTGAAATGCTGTAATCGGTGACATTAAATCACGAATTGAACGCTACAACGAAGCTTCTAACCTGGTTGGATTTGAGAAGATATATTTGTCAAGAGTGCAGAACTTAATCAAAGGAGGTTGGAAAAAAACAAAACAGCATCTTTGTTAATGCAAAACATGATCTTTTTATTTATAAGCGGCAGAAGTTTGTCTGCAACATGAGACTTGTAATAATAGCAACGGTAAGTAGCCTCAATCACTTTATTGACTATTTCACTTTATTGGTTATTTTGAACTAGAGTGATGGTGATGAAGTGCCGCTGGCTAATTACTCTTAACAGCTAAGGTTGCTTCCAGGGTCCACATTAAATTGGCTGCAGTAGTTGGTATAACGACTGATGCGGTCGTTAACTTGGTCGGTGTTTCCACCATTGCATTCTATTGCTCCGTTGATTGCTTGAATGGTTGCCCCGAATCCCTGACCGGATGTAATAGCTGTGTGACAGTTGCTGTTCACATTCCAAAACCAGAGCGCAGTCTTCCACGAGGTTAAGTCGTCCTGAGCCACAGTATCAGGGTTGTTCAGCAGATCTTGGCCCAGATAATCACCAGCTGCACCATAATTATAATTCCTGCAGCAAGCAAACTGTCAGTCACCGAACATTCAATTCACATATCTATAACTGCTTGCCTACCAAATAGATAGACATATACACAAAGATACATACCATGAGAGTTGCAGAGGGCCACGTCCATAGTATTGCTTCCCGGCTGCGCAGGGATATTGCGTATTGGTGGAGTCACAATAATCGCTTTTGTTTATCTCCTCAACGTAGCACAGATCTGTTAACCAGCCAGACAGTCAACATAAATAAATAACTAATTTTTAATATCTATTATGTAAAACTATTACCACAGATCTGTCATTATGTAGAATTATTAGCACAGATATGTTATTAATGCCAAATTATTATAATATTTATTATGTAAAATTATAAGATTAAAGGTTAAAAGTACTCTACTATTTATTTAAAAAGAAATAGGGTGATATAATGTATATATATATTTTTAATGCTGGTTGGCAATTTTTCAAATCCTCCATTATGGATATAGTGTTTTTTCAGATTTTTTAATTAGTGTTATAAAGTGACTGTGGCCTACAAAGCTCTCAACTAATTCCTAAGATTTCTCACAGATATAATTTTTCAAGTTTTTAATCCTTCACAAAATTAATATTATCCAGCCTTTTCAACTGTTCCCCCTTCTAAGACTCATTCTGGATGATTTTTCGGAAGATGGACCAAAGTCCTCTCTGCCTCACTGGGCTTATTTACTAAATATACAACTAATTTTTAATATCTATTGTGTAAAATTACTAGCACAGATCTGTTCACCAGCCAGTCAGTCAATATATTTGTTAGCACAATTAAATAACTAATTTTTAATATATATTGTGTAACATGATAAGATTCGAGCTTCAAAGTTAATTTCTAGATCTCTTAAGTTGTGTCATACTTTCACCTGTAAAGTGACTGTGGACCTTGAAACGCATATACAGTTCTTCTACTTTCTATATTATGATCTTTTCTCCAAAGCTCTTAAGAAAGTATAATCTTTTTCTACAAAGCTCTTAACCAATTCTTAAGATTTCTCATAGATGTGATTTTTCAAGCTTTTAATCTTTTATGAAATTAATGTTATCCCAAATTTTTGACAATTGCCCCTTCTAAAACGAGTTCTTGCTTCTACTTTCTATATGATCTTTTCTACAAAGCTCTTAACCAATTCCTAAAATTTCTCATAGATATGATTTTTCATGCTTTTGATCCTTTATGAAATTAATATTATCCCAACCTTTTGACAATTGCCCCTTCTAGAACTAGTTCTCGCTGATTTTTTGGAGGATCAGAACCTCGACCAATGTCCTGGCTGCCTCAAGTGGCCTTATTTACCAAATAAACTTATATTAAAAGGCATATTCTAATATATTAAAAGCACATACTAATTTATAGAAAAATCTTCTTTTAAGTAGAATTCAGTGATATAATTTCAATAAAATTGTGATTTTTTTGTGGTTTAAAATATATTTTTAAATTTATAAATAAATTCAATCTCTATCAAAACATTGAAATTCTACCGATTAAAAAACTAAAAATCAATTAAAAATCCCTAAATGATAGCTGTCTTAAAAAAGGCCAAACCATGCCAAACCAAATACCCGTTTTTTCTTGTAATTTGATGTAAAAAGACAAAACCTAATATCCATAAATTCTGGAATGAAATGATAAATTCTATAGATTTAGAGATCATATGAAAAATTTGTTTATAAAAAGAGGTATAAGCATGTGAGACGCACTGGTAGTCTCGTGAGCAACGTTGGCGAAGAAAGCAGCAATTTCTCTCTTGTTGTCATCGGAGGTCCCAGTTGTGCCAAAGCTAGAAAATGAATTGGCCGCATTAATGAAGTCACTGTATGCATAGAAGGTCTTTCCTGCGCAGCTATCAGCAGCAGCAGACAAAATTCCATTGAAGAAATCTTGGGTAGCAATATCCGAAACAGCTCCACGACAGATAGAAAGAGCAGAAAGGGCAAAAGCAAACCATAGAATAACAGCGCTCACACGGAGATGAGTTGCCATATTTGCGAGTATACTCTTGTTATGGCTGGCACAGAAACAAAATTCTGGTGCGCTGCTTCGCTGTGAAGAGAAGAGGGTGAGATGAGTGATGGTTATATAGCCGCGGGGATCGGGATGATATTTGGTTGAAGTTGATAGCATGTTGACTTATCACCGCGTCTCTACCGTGAAAAACACGGATCAAATTAACATTAATATTTACGCGTCACAGTTCAAAGATTCGGACGGCATATGCTATGATAGTACACCCAAAAAAACCTCTTTTCCCTCTCTCGACAACCAGGATTTGGTCACAGCCAGGATTTGGTCATGGTTGAATGCACCGTCGAATTTGAGGAGTTCCCATCACAGACAACCTGCACGGCGCAGATCACGCTTGAAGACAAAGGGATTCGTTTGGCATTTGGGCGGAGAAGCAAACTCCTTTTTTCAGCCAACCTTCCCATTAATAATTACACAGTAGAATATGAGTCCCATTCCCATTACAGGCCAAGTTGTGGAATTGTCAAATGGTCTTTGATTTAAGTTTATGGCATTCAAATCTGGTGGGCGCATTATTCAAAAGTGACGGTTTGCTTAATATTCATTAGAGATCGATTGACAGCGATAAAAGTTGATCTAATAGAAGTTACATTATTTTAAAATTCAAAGTTATCTCTTCGTCCTTGTATTAAGACAGATTTCTATAATTTTAGAAGTAGACAATGCATTTTTATGTGAAGTGAAAAACCTACGAACGAGGGGATTTCGTTTAATAAACATTTATACTTTGATTTTAAGTTTTAATTTTTAATCTATATTTTTGTATTAACAAGGGTTACATATTAGTTAGTATTTTTGTATTAATAAGGGTTACACATTAGTTAGTATTTGTTATTTAGTTTAGATGTAGATAAATTAAAGTAAAAAAGGTTATATAATAGTTAGTTTTTGACATTCACTTTAAATATAGTTAAATTAAAGTAAAAAATAATAATAGAAAATATTGCAATTCATAAATGGCTTATAGAATTTAAAAGTTTTCATCATCAATCTCATATATGTATGTGAATAGAAAATTATAAATGGATAGAGAGACAAAGTTTGAAACAATCACACTAGGCTATTGATGTTGAATAGATTTGGAAATAACACTTTCTTTGACTATTTTAGATTTGGAAATAACACTTTTTTTAACAAATAATCAGACTTGGTTTGTTAAGTTGCTGAGTTGTAAAGATATTCTCTCAACAACCAATCTCTTAGTTTAAAAATGATTAAATCTAATAAGCATTTTATATGCTTTATAATTTTGTGATTAAAAAATAATAATAATAATAAAAAAAAATTACTCATTTTCAATTTCTTTCTGTGGTATCGAGTTGGTAGCTTTGGGTTAACTCTTTAAAAGAGAGCCTAGAAACTATGAGAGGAATTTAACTTTTGCTGCTGTTAAAAAACAATCGTGTAAGGATTAATGTTTGGTGTGGTCCCACGAATGCAAAGATTCCAGAGTCTTCAAGGATCGGTGACTCGAATAATTCACTGTCTGGAATTCTCTGTATATCAGCCTCCTCATTATTTGCTTTGCAGCAGGGTCTCAATGTAAGTCCTTTCTTGCTATGACGTCTCAACATTCTGGTTATCATCTTCCTGCGGCTTCTCAACGTCCACGTTCGATTTCAGTGAGATCCAGGTGATGTGTGGCATATACTTTTATTAAATTAATTTGCAAAGGTCGTCTCTTCTTCACGTATGAGCTGAAACTGGCTTTGAGAAGGAACGGTAATGCCATTGGGGCATTTTTAAAGTAATATAAATTATTTATATTAATTTTGAAGTATTCTAGTGGAGTTTGTGCTATTGTGATAGGGTGATGCCATTGGGGCATTTTTAAAATAACATAAACTAGCAATTGCACTATATGTTGCAATGGGAACGCGGTAAGGCAAGAGCGTAGGAAAGAGTAGCATAGAGAACCACATAATATAGGAGAGGACATTGTTTAAAAAGAGAAGAATGGAATCTGGTGAGAGCTAGAATAGTGACATGCTTTCACCAACCCTAGTGGCTTGTTGTGGCTCTCAATAAAAAGTGAAATGTTTCGATCTTGCAAAATGATAAGTTATATTTCTAAGAGCCTTTGACATACCATGGAAATCAAAACTCATTCATTTTAATAGGACTTACCTCCCAAATTTCACTGTCCAAATGTTCTTCGAGTGGGTACAGATTGCTTTATATAGTTCCTTCAAATAATATTCAGTCTTGTGGGATAATTCTTAGTTTGTATCTTAAATCATGGAGACCAATCTTTGAGATGTCAACTCCATCCATGAAAATTCTCCCTCCTATGAATTCAATGCAGAACTGGTAGAGCAATGCCACAGCTTGATTCCATGGCTCAGTCTCTGTGATTATTTTACCAAAGGAGGAATGGGGAAACCCATTGAAAATTTTTATAAGCAGTGGTTTTAGACTCATCAATTATAAGCACTAGTTTCAAACCCATCAATATGCACTAGAGCTCATATTCCATTCTAGAATCTCTAGGCATGTTAATTTTAAGTGTGCCTTTCTTTCATTTTTGGAAAATTCATCTTATACTTCATCAACAAAGGATACATCAAGAATTATATATTATGGAGTTGTTGCTTGAGCTGACAGGTTACCCTTACCTACATAGACAAGGAGTAATAGTCTATCAGCTCTGACACCAATTGCAACAAAATATTTTTCTGCATATTTCCTGAAAATGCTATTCCTGAACGAAATCTGGATAGCCAATTATGAATGAGCCTTAGGCACGGTGGTCTCTGTATTGTGAGTTTTAGCAATAGGATGTTCTATGAGAAGGCAATCAATACATGGAGAGATGGTACATATTATAATAGGATTCAGCTTATTGTGCAGTACTTTCAATGTGTGTCCGGCTTCACACAGCCTGAGATAATAAAAGACTTGAAGAAGCCAGTGAAAACGGATTCTCCATTTGGTTGGCTTTCAGTGTTTCTGAGAATGGGGAGTCACCCTTTTAATGCAGTTATTGCTCATAGAAATTTTAAGCCCATTTGAATATGTGGCATAGTTCTCAACTTCTCAGGAAGTCTATTAAATAAGGTCTCTGAGGATTTCACTAGAATGGGGCTACTTTGATTTCATTGGAATTGGGCTTCTTTGCTCAGGTAATGGCTAAGGGCCTAGTCTGGAGCTCTGCCAAGTAATCATAAAAGAGAGAGATGTACCCCATGGGTGCATGGTCAAGATTCCAATATCACTATTTTTCCCCATACCTACAATGCAAATCACAAAACATGCCCAACAAAATTGTGATCACAGAGGAAGCCAAACTTAATTAGTCTTTTATGTTCTTGTAAGCACCTAGTTGGATCATTGAAAAATAATTTCAAATAACATACGAAACGTGAAAAATCATTTAGGATACAAAAAACGAGACCAGGTGAGAGCATTACAGTGCGCAGAGCATAAGTTCGACTCTTCCAACACATTCGTAGCTTGAATATACTCCTCCTTCAGTCATCTCTGTTATAATTGTTAGACAATAGCTAAGTACAACAACAGTTACATCTCTAAGGTATCTGAGAAAGACATTTAGTAAAAAGTCTTGACTTCAAGATCCCGAGTTAGCAATTCAAAAAATCTTTAGAACAAAAATTTCTTACATATAGGATGGGCATCTTTTCAAAGTCCATTGTCAGGTAGAAATAGTGAGTTACCATCAAACCTGTATGCCATATGTTATTATGCAATCCATAACACTATCACATTTATCCTCCTCATACAGGTTATTTTCAATTCATCCTTGGATATCTTATGTGAATCTTACTTTGCAAAAATGCTCTATGCAATGAAATGAATGCACATTTGCTATAACAAACAGGCAAATAGAGAAAAATAAGAAGTAGAAGTTGAGATACAATGCACCACAATTTATGCCCTTGCCTCATGGGCCACCCAATATCAATAGAAACAGAGATGAAAGTTTGTTGCATTCGTTCTTAGCAATCACAACATATAAACATAAAATCAAGACTTTGTGAACCATCTAAGGTGTCCAAACTTGCCCTGATTTATGTACCGTATAGGTTAGAGAAATAAAATGTCTCCTCCCAATAAAATTGCAAAGGAGAGCAAATAAAGCTTTCTCCATACCTTCAAAAGGAAAACAATGAAAATGCACTTTTAGAACCTAGAATAATCTTATACAATGAGAAACGGCTTAGCCTCTTATTTTTAATATGCTCTTCTCCCATCACCTTAGAGATAGGCAAGACATGCTCCTGGTGTGGCACTATGGCATCCAATAAATATGGCTCGGGCTATCGAGCATTTATGAAATGGCCTCCCTGACATCTGCTTTCTTTGTTACCCTAGCTGCTAGTATATTGCATGCATTTGCCATCTTCATAAGATTGAGGAAAATATCAGATTCAGCAGATGGATCCCCGAGGTAAGTATGTGCTCTGTTTTCTTTGTAAAAGCGATCTTCCCATTGAACCACCATGCCCAAGTGTTGATTGTTCAATACCATCATCTTAACAGGTAGGTTTTCTACCATGATGGTGGCCAATTCTTGCACATCCATCAGAAAATTGACATCTCCATCTATTTCAACAACAGTAGCCCTTGGATTGGCCACGACAGCTCCCAAGTGTTGCACGCAAACCAAATCCCATAGCCCTGAGACCCCCTGATGTCAGCGACAGTTGAGGTCTCTCATGTTGGAACCATTGGGCTACCCACATCTGGTGTTGGCCCACTCCAGTACTGATTATAGCATTACCATCAGTTAATTCACATAGCAGTTGAATGGAAAAATGGGGAGGAATGGCATCCTCAAAATCTTGGAAACTGAAAGGCCATATTCTTTTGTGTTCTTGTAAGTCCCCATTCCACTCAGAAAACTCCAGTCTATCATATCATTCTTGCAGTTGTTTCAAAGACCCATCAAACTCTGCCAGTGAATGGAAATTCTATCATCTTTTTGCCATTTTTTTGGTTTAAACTTGATTTTTTACAAATAATAATGAAGATGTGGCCTCATTTTCTGTTGGTGACTCATCTTCTCAATGTGAAGAGCAGATTTCATCCACCAATGTCATTCATCAGCATTACGCATAAGCACATAGACACTAACTCAGGCAGGGAATGGACAAATATCATAAATACAGAATTTTGATTGCAAAACAACTTTCTGCCATGGATAGCCACCGACAACACCCTCTAAGAGAATTGAAAATAAAAAGAGAAGGGTGTTCATTTCCGTCAGAAACCTTTGGTGATAAACTTAATTGTGTATGCTCAATTTCATTTGATAGCTGCTAATCCGAAATGGAGAGCTTGGAAACATTTCATTCTGATGTGAAATTTCTGCCCTAGATGGCTACTGACAATGTCCTGTAGGAGAAGTCAGCAATTCCATAAAAAGAATTTATAAATTAACCGCTTTGCCTTAGTGGGCTACTAGTGAACCCCAACATACTCCATGGACTCATCGAAGGGAGGGAATTCATTTAAATTTGGAGACTTGCCGCTCTCCACATATTAAAGAAGTACCCAATCCCAAAATGCGGTATTGTTCTCTGCCCAAATCTCATGGTCGTCAATGCAGTGTTCCACTTTCAAACCGGAAGATGGAACGTTGGTTCAGATGACAACGACAATTCTTCTGTGGCGAACTTGGCGGCAGAGTCTTGAATTTCAGGTGGCGATAGTGACAATTCTTTTGTGGAAAACTTGGCAGAAGAGTCTTGAATTTCAGGTGGCGATAAAGAAGAAATGCAGGGGATTTCCAGTGGGGAAAGGGGAAAATTTAGCTTTCCTTTCGATCCTCTCACGTAATATGTGGCAAAATCATAGGCGCATGCAACCTTTTCTAGTTTCGTATGATGCTCTGCTACTCCTGCCCCAGATTCTGTTGATACCACACACACAGCCTCACATAACCATTCAAAACCCTAACATGACCAAATCTGAAAGCGGTTGATATGATAACACACGTTGCGGAAGCCGGGGAGTTGAAATGATAATAATCCAATGGATAGTATTACTATGATCATCTAACGAAGTGATCTAAGAACTCACCATTGCACGCAGCAGCATAGAGAGGAGTTCTTTTTAAAGGGAAACACTTTACCACGTAATTACTTTGAGCAGACAACTTATTAATTCATCTCAAATTAGCACAGTGGATCGCAGAGTGACTATGGTTAGTCTACCTAATCAATTTCCAATGTGACAATTACACCAACATCTTTGTTAATTTGTGAAATCTTATAAAAAAAGAGCAAAAACTTGAAAAAAAAATGTAATATATTTTTCTGTGTAATCCCAACCTCATTTTTTTTTTAGGTTGTTCTGTAAATCACTAAAGAAAAAATGTAATATATTTTTATGTGTAATCCCAACCTTAGCTTTTTTTAGGTTGTTCTGTAAATCACGAAAGCTACGTCGGATGTTAAATTTAATGAAATTTGTAAATCACGAAAGCTGCATCGGATATTAAATTTTATATACAATATATGAAAATTTACAATACATACTTTACTGGGATGTTCATGAAAATGCAAGTTCGTTACTTGTACATATTTCCACTGTAGCCCATCCTCAAGTAGAATAGAAGAAGATGTGCAATGCCATTCAATTCTAAAAACATCCATGAAACAAGGAAATTTACTCCAGATAAGATAATTTTCACATTCAAAGCAATAATAATAAGGTTTATGATTATTCTTTATAATCAGCCGAGATATTTAATTCACTTTTTTACAACAGACAGCCTAATTATTAACCTTTCTACTTCTCAAAGCAGGAATAATAAGGTTTATGATTATTCTTCATAATCACCTGAGATATTTAATTAACTTTTTTACAACATACAACCTAATTATTATCCTTTCTGCTTGTAATCATCACCATTTAGCGAAACAACTCAAATATCAATTTTGCGCTGACTGCCCTGCACTCTTTATAACTGGTCACATTTGTGATGAGTATGAGGGTTATTGCAGTTTAGCTTGCAGGTTGAATAATTGGTTAATGTGGTTGCTGCAGTTTAATCAAACCAAAATATGCACCTCCTTCGCCTTTGCTTAGTAGAGAACTGTGATTTCCTTGTTCAACAACCTTTCCATTCTCAATGACTGCTATACTGTTAGCATTCTGAATTGTGCTCAAACAATGAGCTACAACCACGCTGGTTATTCCTACCATGACTCCATCCAGTGCTTCTTGAACAACTTACTCTGAATGACTATCCAAACCAGTCGTTGCCTCGTCCAACAACGAGATGCTTGGATTCTTTATAGTTGCCCTTGCTATTGCTATTCTCTGTTTCTGCCCCCCAGACAACTAAGTTCCCCTGTTACCGGTGTATGTCTCATATCCATCCCTCATGCCACTGAAACATTAACAATGCATGGAATCTAACAAGAAGTCTGGCAAGTTGTTCATATAGGGCCTATTTATTTATAAGTTAAAAGAAAAAGATAACGTACATTGAATTCAGTAAGAATATTTATAATAACCACTAATTCTTAGGTTTACAAAACTTGGTTAATAAAACATGAAGTTTAAGATAGGATTCATGAAGTGTCCCATGGAAATTATGTTTTGTAAGTTCAGAGAAGTTTGTGAAACAACTTATACATCATGAAAAAAGAAACAACTTATACATCATGCAAAAATAAAAAATCGTGGTTTTAAAACAAATATTGCAATGGCTGAAAAACAAATTGAATAGTGGTCTCAGCACAGTCTTCTTACAGTGAAAAGGAAACGAAATTGAAATAAGGCGGAGCAATTCTGGTCAAATTGTGGACGAAGCCTCTCTGCAGTCATCTAGCTGAGCTGAAATATCAGACACAGGGAAGGCCACTTCGCAGATCCAAGGCTCTGTAGTAGTGCAGAAGTGAATTTTGTGAAGTCTGAGGCTTCTGGCTAACGCAGTTCAGAAACTGTGAGGCTTCGAGGCAAAGTGAGCAATGATATGCTCACAACCACGTTCTGAATTTAATTGCATCGCAAAAGTTCTCACCGAAAGGCAAGGCTTTGTTCTGAGATTGACAGGGTCCCTCACTAATAAAATTAAGTAGGATAGTTTGGGTTCGTTGTGTAATTGTCTAGTTATATCTGTATCAGATGCTGACCGAATTAACATCATGTAGTAATTGTCAGATTTGTTGAATTCAGAATAGTGGGGCCTGTATTTGGAACTGATTTAATGGTGAAATTGGACCAATTGAACACTGTTGTGTTTTTTGCATGGTTGAAATCTAACAGTATTAGTGTATTGTGGCCTGTAAATATAGGGAGTTAAATTTTGCAAGGAATGACTTATTGGTTGTGAAATAAAGAAACTTTGTTGTACTGCTTAAAAAATCCCTAACCAGAACAAAACCATAGAAAATTGCCCTGGCCCATTACAGATATCATACATCATTCAAAAAATCAGGCATGTTTTGTTGATATATATACATATATCGTTTCACTACTGTTATAACTGTTGTAAGAGTGACTTTTTAGATCTGATTTCTGTGGTATAAGTTGCCCTAGAGGATTTAAATTTAGCCAAGTTGTCGGGTATTATTTTCTCTGACAATCCAAGAAGATTGGGCTGTTAGAAAGTGAAATATTTTATTATTAATTTAGTTCCACCTTGTTTATACTTGTAACATTCCTAGGGCTAAAAATTCACACGGTTAAAATCTGGGAAACCTCTAGTCAAAGAAATGATGCTTCTATTTTGCATTAATATTCCAGAACATTGCATGGTATCAAAGCTTGTGGCTGAAATCACTCTAGAGTAAGAGGGATATTGTATTCATCTGGAGATTACCTGGAAGAGGTGCTTGACCTTGCTGAGTTTGTGGGGTTTGAAATAGTGTTCCACGAGGACGCATCCCCCAAGGTCAGGTGCACACACCCCTCGCACCCAGGGTGGGGGGATGCCTGGGGAAATGTTGCAGGGGGGACGTTTCATTGTGTTTATGCTTTCATTATTGAATATAAATTTGAAATATATATATTAAAAAAGAAAAAAAAAATTATATAGCCCGACGTCCCCCTTTCCCCTAAAATTTGAGGGTACTCCCACACGTCCCCCTTGTGCGTCTCCCCACATGGGCATCTCCCCATCCCAAAGTCTTGGTGGAACATCCGTCACTTTCAAATCCTAGGTTGCTCAAGAGAAGCACCGTGACCCTTGGAAGGGTTGTTTCTACTTCATGTATTGTTGACTTTGTGCACTTGAAACTTGTTCGGTATGCATAAAGTGACTCAGTCTTCGAGAGCATGATAGATTAGATGGAACTTACAATTTTGCTACATGGAAGCGCAAGCTCCAGATTCTTATGAAAGAGGCTGATCTTATGACGGGAAGTGCTCAATGAGTTTCTACAAGATACATATTTCACAGAAATATATACATAAAAAATTTCATTCCAGACTAACTTGTCTCTAAGGTGGATGAACTCAACAACGAGATGTTCAAATAGAAATGTTCCTCTGCTTCATAAGCAACGAGAATGCTATCAAACATATTGATCAACTACAAAGAAAAACAACAACACATAAATATAAATAAACTAAAATATCATAACAACAAAGGCAACTGATTCCAGCTGGGTTGCAATGCAAGATCTTCCATTGGATCAGCTATACAGAGTAAGCAGGATGAGATTCTTTCCATGGCAGGGTAACCCAATTAGGAAATTTTCATAACCAGGTCTGAAAAGGCCATAATCAACTCCTCTTTGCTTCAGTTTACCCCAATCAATTTTCCAACTGAGCCTTTCATCTGGCAGATTGTGAACATTATAATTGAGGAAACACTAAATATCCATTAAATTGTGGTCATTGGAGCAATAACACCTACCCATGTTCGTTAGACCGGAGAGTGGGTAGGAGAGGAGAGGGATGGAAATGGCGGCAACAATATTTGGAGGGATAGACGAGGATCTGGGAGAGAAGAGCATCACAACAACATCTCCCAGGGCATCACAGCAAAACAAAGGAGGGAGAAGGTTGAGTCACAAGGGAGGATCATAAAAATTGTAGACAGAATGAGGAAGCTTTGTGGAGGTTGGCAGGAAGAAGGGAGGGAGGGAGGTGGCAACCTTCAGCAACAAGAAGGATGGGGAGGGAGGGAGTTGGCAACTTTCAGCAACAAGAATGATGCAAGCAACATCAAGGTTCATGGAGGGTGAAGAGGGCCCTCCTTGTAACAATCCCACCTCATAACATCCATGCAACATTAAGGATTGTGGACGGCGAAAGGGGTCCTCCTTATAACAATCCCAACTCATAACACCCATTGCCAATTTAGAAGTGTCATTTGCAAGAAGCCTAATAAACATGGGATGATCATGCATTCTCTTAGGGTCACCCATACGTTGGCCATTACATATCTGCTTCCCTGTTTGATTCATGGCTGACATGAAAAAATGTTACTTTGTTGATTATAACAAGTATCAATTGCAAAAAATGCAATAATCATGGATGTGCTTGATGGTCATTTTTTATCCATCAGATTTCCAAGGATAATCATGCCTTCTCCTAGGATCACACCTAGATTGGCCATTACATCTTCTTTTCTATCTGGATGATGCTTGACATGAAAGGCAACTTCTCTAGAGAGTGTTACTTTACTGAAACTTAAGTTTAAATGTAAATATAAAGTTTCCATACATTGGCCATTTTTTGCTAATATAAAATTTGCATGCATAAGCCATTTGTTGCTTTAGACAAATTACTTTGTTGTAATAAAATTTATTCAATATGAAAGTATTGCTTATAATTGTCAGTGCATCCCATTTATTTGGGCCTGTACCATTCTAGAATCCTTCTTTTCAGGCACTCCAATTTTAGTCGACCCTAATACCTATAATATTTTAGGAGAGAGTATTCTGAAGCATACTCACAAGTTTTGAAAACCTAAACCTATATATTTTGAAAAAATAGTCGTAAAGGGAAGTTAATATAGAAATGAATTTTTGAGACCTTATGACACCTTACACATGTATTCAATTTTTTTATACAAGATGAAGACCAGAATCAGAAGGCAATTTAAGTCAGGATTCACTGATCAAGATCAGGGTTTAGATTCAATTTTCATGTTACATATAGTTATCTTGTCAGGCAATGAATCCCATTGACGTCTATCTTCTCAAGTAATGGATCTCGTTGAATTTCAGCAAGCCTTATAACATTGTTGAACTACCTAGAAATGCAGGGCTAGCACGGACTCAGTGGTAAGATAAAGTTAGAATGCTCACTGACATAAGAAATTCACTCCCATTTTTTTAAAATCAGTGGTTTACCAACAACTATTCATTTTAAGATTTTTGTTCAAAATAGCAATTTTCTTACTATGTTCCAGAGATAGACCATTCATATTACGTCCCCTGCCCCTAGATCAGTGCAAGCTTAGGGGACTATCACCACTTCTCAATGACACTGGCAACATGCCCATTCCAGATCCCACACTAACAGCCTAAGTTACATGTTTCAGGTTCGAGTTCAAACTTTTTCATGAGGTTTAGGTGAGGTTAGCCATTAGGTTCATCTATATAGTAAGAAATTAACATCAATAAACATAAAAAAATGCTATCATGGAACTTGGAAATTGAAAAGACAAATTACAAACTTGGGTTGCGACATGAGGTTGTGAGTTTTGATCTATGAATTTGGTCAATTGCTATGAGGTTCAATGAGATTTGCAAAACCTCGAAAAATATTTTATAGGTTGCCAAAATTTTGAACCTCAAGGTTGAAGTTCAACAAACCTTGTGACCTAGCTAATAGCCAGGGGAGTCCTCCCTCGCTTCCACAGTGGGAAAAATCATCCTGACAGCAGCACCATTTGCAGTCCAGATTATATAATAGTTCCTCTTCTAGACAGTTTTCTATCCAGAAATTGATTAGACCTTGGATGTTAGAAGAGTGGTTACTAGTAGAGTCTGATTTGCTCTCACTTTTTGTATTCCAGATTCTAGGCATATCTCCCCAATCTGTTTTTAGCTATCAGAGCCAGTTTATATCTTCGTTTAGGGCAGTATGTAATTTCGTCTCTTACTTTCTGCTTCTTGCTTGGTCTCCCACTCTGTATCGATACAACGGTACAGAGCAGTCCCAATGACATACTTTTGTGGTCATTCATTGGACATTAATAAAAGTATCTTATATTATCTCATATTGTCATCCATACCCCACTGCTACCTTTTTTTATATTATCATGTGCCAACCTATGCCAAACTTCACATAAGTGTTATGCATAGACATCGCACATCTCCCTCCCTCTGGGCTGTAAAATGCACCTTATTTCTCTTGGTGCAATCATAACTAGGATTCTCCAACTGATTTCAAATTGGCTTGGGATATGTTCACCTCCGACATTTTTTAAATTGTTACCCTAAACTGGTCTGAAATTAAATTCATTTCTTCTTAAGTTTAATTGTCTATTTAAGTAAGTTGAAACAGAATCAAGCAATTAATAGCTCTGATCAATTGCCAGAAGCATTGATTATCAGATAAAAGCGTATTAGAAACCAGAAAAAATGTCAGGACGTCAGCTACAAAAACATATACTCTAAGCCTCTTTTCATCAACGAACAGGATTTGGATATGGGTGAGAGGTAAGTTCATGGTGTAAGATTGTAGAATCAACTAAATGGATCAAATAACTAATGAAATAAAACATCCTCTTTCATCTCTACCTACTGACAACCATGAAACAAAAATATGTACCCTCCCATGAACAAACGCAAATGTCTAATGATACTACTCTGTCAATTGCTTTAAGGTAGCTATCTCCTCATGAGAAAATTGATCCTTTGAGAATTCCCTTAGAATTGATATTTATTATGAGAACAATTTATTTCTGCATATTTTGAAAATGGTACGCATTTAACAGTATTCTTAAGAAATTGAACAGAAAAGGAATCAAAAGGCATTCAGGTATGCATATTAACAGTTTTCTTTAAAAAATGAGCAGAAAAGGAATGAAAAGGTAATTAGTTACCATTTTGGGGGGCATCTTGGAAATCCTCAGCGGTATTTGATGCCTCCAACTTTAATCTCTTTGACTGTCTGTCCACGCCCCTTTTTCCATCTTCACTTTCATCTTCATCATCTTCAACACTGCCCAGCTTCACAGGGGGAGCTACAAGTTTTGACTTTTGTTTCAAATTGAATGTAAACATCCCATTTGCAGGAGCGGGTGCAGGCTTAACTATTGGTTTGAAACCAGTTGCCTTTTTAACAGTCAAGCTAGTCTTGAAGCTATTTGCAGATTCCAAAGAAACACTTGTCGTAACGCCTTGGGTGGAACCTTGTTCTTTCTGTTGTTGCTGCTGGAGTTGCTTAAACCTTTCTAAGAACGACCCATCATTTACAAACAAACCTAAATTACTTTCTCCCTCCATCACCTCCGAATACACAATATTGTCTGAATGCAGATGGGCAAGCTGTCCAACTAATTTCTCACAAAATCTCTTGCATGTAGAAAAAATTCCTCCCAACTGAACAAAGCATGTGTCATGTAATAACTGACTGCATTACTTAAAGTAAAAGTCTAGACAAGATTACAAGGAAAAGAGAAAAACATAAACCTCACATGAATGTAGCCAAAAAAACAAGGGGTTAGCGTAATCACAAAAGTGGGTTCCCCAGCCAATATCTCAAAACAAATTTCAGTCTGAGAAATACTAATTTTGCCAATGTTACCAAAAATATTAACAAGAAACACAATGAGAATCAGGAACAGAGGAAGAGACAGGGCTCAAGTATTTTAGATGATAAGAAATGAACTCCTATGTACAAATGTGGTGTCGACATGGTAACAGGGACAAAACAATACAAGAAATGGGTTTCCTGGACAGGCTTCTAGTAACAGTCCTTTTGCTACACCAATATTGAGAATCAACAATAGGAAGTAATTGAATTGAATTTTTCAACTGATTACAGGAAATAAACCTATTTAAACCAACATTCAGTTTAAGGGTACATGGACAGCGAGACGAGAAATACGCCCCCTAGTCAGGCTTCTAGTACCACGACGTTTTGTTACACCAATATCAAGATTCGACAACTTTATATAACTAAATTTAAAAAAAAAATAACAAAAGCACTTGCAAAAACTGAAATTTAGTTTCAACAAACCCGGCTAGGGAACCCACGCAAAAAAAATGTCCACATGAATTATAATCAGTAAAAATGTGAAAATAGAGACCCAAAGGCCTCTCTCTCCCCCTTACTTTCTCCTCTGCTTTATCCAGTGTATCGGTCTAATTGGGAAGACTGTAGATCCTCGATGAAAAGCATAAACTCAGAGATTCCGGATTCCCATCTTCTAACCTGCTCAGAGTTCAGGTCAGCATCCTATAAAAACATCCCTAATTCTACACTATCCACAATGTTATCAGCAGAAGCCAACCTACCCAACAAACAAACCAAAAAAAATTGTTTTGACCATATTGCACCCACACACAAAATAACATATAAGAAAAGAGAACCCAAAAAAATCAGCATATTTTCACCGGAAGCATTCCATTAACCCAGAGGACAAACTCAATCAATCAAAAAGAAAATCAACGACACTATATAAAGAGATGAATAGAAAACAATCACCCAAACCCTAGAAATCAATGCTCTTTTGCTCAAAATCCCATAAACCAATATCAATATTCTTTATTCTTACATTTATCAAACTCTTGACACAATTCATTATTCATTATCTCCTCATAAGCAAATACTCGACTCTAGACCTTTATCAAAACCCTAATAAAAAAATTCGTAGTTTTGCTCTTCGCATTTTAATATTGATACAGAATCTATCGACGCAAAACATTGCAAGAAAACCTAAATAAAATGGAAGTTCAAAAAACCCGTACCTGTATCTCGATCAAACGCGCCTCTTGATTGACTCACAAATCTGTTTGTAAAATGGTTAAATAAGGACAAATCTTAAGCGGAAAGAAGGAGTAGAAATGGGAAAGCAGTTTTGGTAATTAATATACATTATTTTCACATAATTGTTACGATTATCAGGTATAACACGAAAATGAAGGTAAAAGAAAAATATAATGTATATATCTTCATAAATTAATACTACAGACAAGACAATTACATTTTCAGTGATTTTCTAGGAAACAATATCAAGGCAACTGTATTTTCGCCATGATTCCACTTCAGCCATAGTTGTATTATGAATTTATTGCATCTTTATCATTGCAACAATCACAGGACTATGGATTCATTGCAAGGTTCAATGAATAAATAAGGAACATGGTAAACCTTACATACATGATTAACCAGTTTCAGTCTGTAACGATATAAAATGGATTCCGCCACATGCTTCATCTGCAAATATGCAAAATCTCTCCCATACACATTCGAGGGCCTCCATGGAATACATGATATTTTTAAACAAAATGGTTCGCAAAAACACCCTCATCATGAGGTCATCTCTTTGGCTTGAACTCCATGTCTTCTCTGCCCTAGATGCGAGTCCCTTGTCATGGAGACCACACAGTAAAAGTCCTGGATCTCACAGGGAAACTCATTTCTTGTGAAAACTGAGGGTACTGTATTTGAGCTCCAACATTCTATTTTCCCTTCTTCCTAGGGAGCTCAGGAATTGCACACAGCTCGAATCTCTGGATCCCTGCCAGATCAATCTGCATGGCCCCATTCCCTTGGAGGTGGGTCGACTCACAAATCTCTCAAACTTGTCCTTTTATTCTAACTTTCTCACTGGAACCACTCCTCCCTCTAGTTTTGTGCTTCCGTTGTTAGAGGATATTTACTTGAACCAAAACAACTTGATTGGAGAAATTTCATCAAATATTGGAAATCTCACTGCGCTCTTCAACTTATGGTTAGAAGAAAATAAATTATCAGAGACAATACCCGCTTCCATAACAAATTGTCATCGCCTCTCAAATTTGTATCTCCATCACAATCAACTGAATGGAAAACTGCCAGCAAGTTTAGGCAGGCTACAGAGCTTAGCACACCTCTACCTTGCCAGTAATATGTTTGAAGGCGCTATACCAAAAAAACTTACAATGAGCAGGGACAGTCTTATTTAGGTTGATCTATCAAATAAACGTTTCAATGGAGAAATACCATGGGAATTGGGCAACTGGAGCGGTATTTCAATGACTTCATTTTACCAAAATCAACTCACAGGACGCATACCCTCATGAAAATAAAACCCAAAAGAGTACTGTTGACGTCTCTATTGGAGAAAACCCCTGTGATCGGTCAAAGAATTACATACCTGAATATTTTCACGTGAAGCAAATATTTCATAATTGAAATGAGAGAATTCATTTCTTTACGCCGATGTCTTTCAGTCATTTTGTGCTTCCTTTTCTCAGACAGGACCGAACCTCGAAATTGACCATCATTTGGACGATTAGCACTATAGAATGCAGTCTTTAGAATAGGAATCGAAAAACTAGAATGGCTGGATGTGGTTGCAGAGTTGCAGCCATCTACAAAATTACAAAATTATATAGGAGGGGTGATGGGTATCCATGACACCACGTTGTCTGTGGGCTTGCCCCCAATGTCAAGAAAACGTCCATTGCGAACACGAACTTTTCATCTGGCTGCTACGCCTCTTGATCTGATCGAAGCCTCAGAGAAACCACCGGCAGGTAGAGATCCAACAGACAATCCAAATATTTTCAAAATCGATTCAAATTCAAATTAAATTGGTATTTGATGATGGTCGGGATCAACGATCAAATTTCGTTTAATCGTCTAACACTATAAATCCACGGTCAACAATAGGAAATGGCATCAGTTGGGGCAATTCATTTCAAAGGGAAACGCCTTACGGCGTAATTATTTATATTAATTTTGAGCTATTGTGATAGGGTGATGCCATTGGGGCATTTTTAAAATAACATAAATTATTTATATTAATTTTGAAGCATGCTAGTGGAGTTTGTGGTATTGTGATTTTTTTCGTTCCATTAACTCGGCTCTGAGCACAACAGAAGGTGCGAATAATAGCAGAATAAATTGGACTACCAGGAAGTAGGGCTAGCGATGAGATCTGAGATATAAGCCTTGAACTGTGGAGAAAGCGAGCTTGCCAGGTAACAATACAATTATTGTTTATGTTAAATATGAGCAAATAGTTTTGAAAAATTCAATGGGTCAAACTTCTTTACCTCTATGTTAAATATGAGCAAATAGTTTTGAAAAATTCAATGGGTCAAACTTCTTTACCTCAAAGGTGAAAGGCCAAATGAATTTGATGTATGAAAACTTATGGGGCTTAGTAAAATGACTAGAATCAGCACCCCAAGATGCAAAACAACTAGCTAAATAGAAAGAAAAGGGAAGGGAGAGATAAGTCTATTATGGGATTATCTTTGTCAAATTCACAACTTCACATTATAGACTTAGTAAAATCCCCTTCAAAAATATGGGAACACTTAAGCAAGACATTTGGGGAAAAGGCAGTGAATACAAAATTATCTTTGAAATTGTTGTTATTCAAACTCAAAATGCATAATGGGATATCATTGTCTACACACATAAATGATCTAAAATCACGTAGTTGGAGGAAATTGAGGTAAAATAGATGAAGATGATGATAAGGCTATTTTGTTAAATAGTTTACCATCAAATTATGATAATGTTATTTTCACCTTAACCAATTTTCCTCTCGATCATTAGATAAAATGATTGCAACACTCTTAGTAGAAGAGAAGAGGATAGAATCATGTAATACAGAGGACAACTTACAAGACGAGATGAAACTATTCTCAAAGGGGAGAGTCAATAAAAACAAGAACTCACTAGAATGTTTTTGTTGTCGAAGACATGTGTTAGCACACTTCTAGGCTAAGTCATAAGTAGGTTTTAAAAATTTTATTTTTTAGGATAAATTTTGTAGATTTAAAAAAAAAAATAAAACGCTACCAGAATTTCCAGTGGCGCCCAATTTTCTTGTTCAATCAGTGTCCCCTGTTTTCGCACATCTTTTCGTACCTATTTTTTTTTTTTTTTTTTATTTTTTTTTTTTATTTTTTATTTTTTATTTTATTTTTTTTTTAATTTTTTTTTTTTACCGGTTCTAATGGAATTTCTAGTAGCATCTCCCGTTTAAAAAAAAATAAAGTCCAAAATGCAACTGTTTTTTATTGTCCACGTGTCATAATGGTGAAATATTAATCCATATCATGAGATTTCATGATTGGATAGGTCACAAAATTTAAGTCAAGTCAAGTGGTAGTGGTTAATCAATTTGGTTGATCGAATTAGCTAGGTATCAATCACAGCCATAGCTAACCGTTGCTTACTCCATTGACCTTAAATAAACTCGTGTTTCTGAAGTTAAAACGTGTCTGCAACGTTAGTCTTAGCTATATGTTTAAATTCCAATGGTCATTCTTTTTGTTCCACGTAATGCGCTACTGGAATTTTCGGCCATCCGAATTAAAGTATAAAATTTGCCAAATTTGCAAAAAAATCTTGTACAACGACCTGTAGCAAATTAGCTAGAATCTCCAAAGCAACTTGACTTCATCATTACTATTACATGTTGTCTATTATGACATGAAATCTCATTTAATCATGAAGGATCATATGCATAAGAGATTGAACCAAAACTTTATCTCAAATATTTGAAAATGGAGAAAATTTCACCATTTCCAATTTCTGAAGTGCAACAAAGGAGACAGTGGTTCAGATGGTTAAGAACACATTCGAGCTTTTCAGGCAACCTAATTCAAGCTAATTGCAACATTTGTTGGGTAAGCTTTGATACTTTGACACCTATTCTTCATAACAAGCAAGTAGATATCCATGGCATCAAAGTCTAAGCAAGGTGGAAATCTTAAGAGAATCGAACCTCAAGGAGCTGAACTAGTTGATGCTAATCCAAATGTTAGAAGACTGTTTATTCAGGCAAGCTATTATCCACTCTGCACCAGGTTAGGAGGCTCACATCAAGGTGTAGCCCAAGAGTTTGCTCAAACTTTCAATGGATAGGAAGCTACCATCTTTGGTTTCAACTTGCAGGTTTCAGAATAGTCAATTGCGGAAGCTTTTAACCTTCCATAAGAAGGAGAAAAGTGGTTTAAGGGAAAACTCATTATAGGAGGAGATCTCATTAATTTTATTAGAGATGAATACAGAGATCCTAACTGGGCCAAAGGAATTCCCAGCAATTATCTTAAGAAGGAATGGGAAGAAACAGTAAAACTGGTTAAGTTTTTTTTCAATTGTGAGAGAAGGTATACAATAGTATTTCTTTACCATATGAGGTTTCTTTTTTCATTTTGCAGGTATGAGGACTCTTAATCTTCCCCATTTCATATTGAAGAGCCTCACGAAAATGGCAGCCAGAATTCAAGCACACCAGGAAGCATAAGACAACAACCTGTATCATCAGGCAATTATCAAGATTCTGGTTGAAGAAGAACTAAAAAAGAGAAACCAAACTTGGGAACATTTCTTGTTTTACAGGGCAAGCCAACCTGCAGCAAAATCCCAAGAAACTAGTAAATCTTCTTCAACATTGATTTAGACAAAAAGGACATCAACTACATCAGCTCAGGGAAGTTTCAAAAGAAAGGAAAACAAGAAAAGTGTAAGTAGAGGTACCAAAAGTAGCAAAGAGAAGCCTTTAGCTATTGAATCTGAAAAGAAAAAGGAGGAAGGTGAAATCTCTTCTTCCCAAAAAAAAAAAAGCATGAAAATGGTTCCTCCTATTAGACCTTTTCCTAAGGTTTACATAAGAACTTGGAGAGGAAAACTTGCAGCTGAAGAGAGATCTAAAGCACAGGTGCTTCCTGAAATTCTGGAGGCACATAAACAACAACAAGAAAACTAGCCTATTGATTCTGATGAGGAATTGCTGAAAGAAGCAAGGTATAAAGTGACCAGTAAAAACAAGAAAGAAAAAATAAAACCAGTTGTTCGAGCTAAGAAGAGACATACTGGGGAAAGAAACAAATACAAACTGAAATCAAAAGCCCTAAATAATCATAGTTTACTAACTGAAGTAATAGTCATAGAAGAACAACATGCAGAGTTGCAGACTTAGGATCCTTCAATTGCTTAAATCAGAAGATCTTTGAGGAAGCAAAGACATAAAGCTCCCATGGACCAGCCATGGGAGCCTTCCAAAAAAAGAAAGGTCCAAAAAGAATCAGAAAAGAAAGAGACCATCATCAAAGAAGAAACAACCATAATCACAAGGTCAAAATCTGCTACCAGAGTCCAAAAAGAAGTAGAAAAGAAAGATAACATCATCAAAGAAGAAACAACCATAATCACAAGGTCAAAATTTGCTGCCAGAAATAGAACAAACTTGGATAATCTTGTAGAGGCTGCAACTCACATGAAATGAAAGAGTAATTTTCCTTAAAAAATACCTTTTTGTATATTAAGTCAAAGTTTTGAATGTGAAGATTAAAGCTTAGAATATCCAAGCATATACAGGTGTTTCAAACTATTTTCTGTTAAAATTTTGAAGTGAAAACGTTATCCTACCGGAAATTCCGGAAGCATTTCCAGTTTTTTTCGCTATTACAGGTATTTCTATAATTTCCAGTAGCACCTATTTTAACAAAAATATACAGTTGTCAGCAGAAACCTCTGAGCCATTTTTGGAAAGACAACAACCCATAATAATATGGATAAGGAAGATGATGGATATGAGATAGTTATGAGGCTATTGAAGGTTGTATTTAATAAAGCCATATTGGCATTTAATAGTCAAGTCCATAAAGAGAAAAATCAATAGCAAAAGGGGTAGCGAGTCAGTTTTTCCAGCAGAAAACTGTCATTTTTGCTCTTCTTCTCATCTACACCTGTACTTTCTGTTGCATTTCGATGGGAGATGTTTTTAATATTTAAAAGACACCTATTTAACAAGGAAATAATGGAACCACCAATTTAGGAGAGTTGGAGTTGGTGCCTCTCTCTATATATATTTTTTGTAAATATCATTTTAGGGGAGTTTGGTTCACCTAAAGAATCAACTTAATAAAATATCTTTTTCTACACTTCATGATGGAGGATTTTGTGATTCAAGTTATATCTAATGTGTGGTTTGTCTATTTCCTTGTTTCAATTTTCTAAATTATAAATTTGGGGTAGCTAGTATAGTATGAGTGAGAATCATTAAGAGGATTTGATAATGACTTATCTACAATCCAATTTTCAGTAAATTATAATATATGTTCAAGTAGAACTAGTTAGTGAAGGTTTCACAAAGGGTTTGTGGGATACTTTATACATGTTTTTACTTTCAAGTTGTTTCTTTCCTTGTCAATCCTGTTTTAATCTTTTAAATGATAAATTACAACAGCTAGTATAGTATGAGTGAGAAATCATTTAGAGGATCTAATGATAACTTATATACTATCCAGTTTTCTATAAATCATAATATCAGTTCAAGTAGAAATTGTTAGTGAAGGTTTCACAAAGGATTTGTGAAATACTTTATACGTTTTCTTACTTTCTAACTGTTATTTTCCTTGCCAAGAAACAGAGTTTGTTACAAGCTTGTCTATGTAGTTGAAGTGATTGTCTTAATATAGTTAGTTTCTTAGGATATTTATCAGCTACATGTTCTCTTCCCTCTGCTCCCCTATATTACTCACTTAACCATGCAATTTATGCTTGCCGCATATTTCCAAATGCATGAAAGTTAAAGAGGAACGCAATCATTTCAAAACTCCTTCAGAAGCCATCCCACCACTCGAAAACCTCTTTTAAATTTTGAAATGAAATCATGATGTGTAAGGCTTACTCCTTTTGCAGTCTAGGAGTAACTCATTGCACTAACAACATGGAACCACAATGTTCATTTGCAAAAGGCGCGCTAAAGATATTTTAAATGGAAAATTAAAGGAATCGGCCAACATAGCTACTATTGAAGACTTGCAAGAGGACAGCCTTCAGGACCTCTCAGATTGAGACGACGATAATGAATTTAATACAGAGTCTCTCATGCTTTTCTAAAAGTTTATGAGTTATAGTATTTATTAATGTGTGTATGTGTGTTTGAATAAAATTTAGTTTCATAATTGGTTGTTGGATAAGCTTTGTAAATAGATAGGTTACCTATATAACTGGAAGTGTGTATTTTGGTGCATAGTACCAGGATGGAAACTTGTCCATAGAGATATTGAATATCGCAGCTATTCTTTGGGGTAGTTAAGAGATGTCAATTCTACAAAGCTTCTCAATGATAGTCAGAGGCAGGTATGCTTCAAATGGATGATCTGAAAATCACCCCTAGCTGACATCAGGAAATTAATGAAGGTATTATAGACTCATGTGCTACTGTGTGTGTCTATTTTATCTTGGGCAACAGATTGATAAGATTGCAAAATAAACAGACACTAGAAAACAGTAAGACAAACACAACAAGCAAATGCAAAAACACAACAATTTAATAAGGACTTCACCCAATACTCCTGGGCTATGTCTCCTGGTACAACTTTCAGTGGTGGCCTTTTTTTATTGTGTCTTTAAGTAAAATTTTTACAATGAGAAGCTCAATTTGAGTCTTCTGTAATAGATGATGCTTAGTAGGGTGGTACTTGGATTCCCCAAGCCACTAGAGTGCACAGACTCCCCCTTACCAAGTCTCAACCTCAACTAGTCTTAATGGGATGAGTCCAATTTGGTACTCAATTCCCGACAGATATCCTCACAGGGATTGCTTGAATCTCTCAAGCCTTCTTGATTCTGTCTGCTCGATGCTGTCTTATCTTTGCATTTCAGCTCAACTTCTCTGTTCTCTGCTTCTTGCTTCATTCTCTATTATGTCTCCTCATCTATGTTCTTTTTCTGTTCATGGCTTAAAGCCAATCCATCCTTTGACTGTTCGTTTTCCTCTTTCGGCTCTTCGAATCACCTGCCTCTATCCACTGGAATTCCCTGCTTCTGTGTCATCGCCACTGTGTAACGTTTCATAGAGAGGTGGCCACATGTCTACCTGTGAACTGAGCTCCAGCTCTTCCTCGAACGGTTCGTTATTTCAGTTATTCTGTGAAATGATTCATCTGCTAGCTCAGCGGTCAAGTCGGACTTCAAATCTTTATGTGCCTCAGCTTATTCTTCCACCAAATCCATTATCCCATCTGGTGCAATCTCTGCCGCTTGATCTGGAGCCTCCAGATCCTATAGTCATCGATTTTATTGTGTTGGTGACTTGCTCGACCATTAGCCTGCAATGAGAGCGGTTTTCTCTCTCATCTGTCGGACACGCGTCATTCAATGTATGGCATCGCTCGGTCCTCTGCCAAACTCGCTCACCACCTGAAATGCCTCTGATATTCCACTAGTTTTGGAGTGCGGGACCCGCCTGTCGGTTTTAGCGCTTTTCCCATGGCTTTCCATGTTTTCCACATGACCGAGTGTCAGGGATTTTCCTTCTCTGAGGTTTTTATCCTTCAAATCAGAAATGGCCTCTGTTTTCTGATCTAGACTCCCCCATTGCTAATTTGTGCCACTGCACGGTCTCCATGGCCCAATGGTCAGCGCGCTTTGACTGAGGGTCCTCGTTGTTCCGTGCTGGCTACAAACTGCCACTGTCTAGAGGTCCTTCCTAATAGCTCATTGTTCACAAGATTTTGGAATCTATCATATTTTGAAACAGTCATAGAACTTTGATTATTTTCAAGGATCCAATTCGGATCACGGCCTTCCCACTAAAAAAGCTTTTGGACCACCAAAAATTGGTTTTCAAGCATCGACTAAGTGAGGATTCAACTTTCTCACCTGTCCAATCTCTATCCATTTTGCACTACTCGACTTTGAACCCCTGAGCCCAATTCTTAGGTACTTAACATCTCCCCTGTGCGTCATTCTCACCTTCCTATCCAGAACTGTGTCTTCGTACAATTCATTAAGATATTCAGGTAGCAGGTCATCAATAGAATACAATTGACTCTGCGCTTCGGGATCATCAATTAAAGAAGGTTCAAATAGTCTCAAGCTATCTGCATTTATGACTGAGTAGATGTGCATGTAAGCTGGTAGATCAAGGCGAAAAGCATTCTCACCAATTTTCTCAAGTATCTTGAAAGGTCTATACTTGATAGGCTATAGCTTTTTACCTTCACCTTGCATCCTGTCCTTGCCGATATACAGCCAGAATTGATCACCAACTTGGAAACTATGCTCCATCTGATGCTTGTCATGCCTTGCCTTCTATTTGGCCTGGCTCTTTTTCAGTTGTTCCTGTACTGCCTAGTGGATCTCTTGGATTTGTTCAATAACCTAGTTGCCCTATCCACATTGCTGTGTCCCTCAGCTATTGTGTCCTTACCAAAGACAAAATCCAAGGGAGACCTTGGTGTGAAACCAAAACATGTCACAAAAGGAATGTTTGGCCCGGTTGTAAGCATGTTGCACATAATACAAATGTTCATCCCAAAGCTTATGATTCTTACTGCAATATCCCCTGAGTAACTGGATCATTGTCCTGTTGACTACTTTTGTCTTGCCATTGGTTTGTGGATGGAAAGCTATGCTTTTCTTCAATTTGGTGTCCATCAGTTCCCATAGACTTGACCAAAACTTTCCCACAAATCGGGTGTCTCGATCAGATATAATGGAAATGGGTAATCGAAAATGAACCCATACATGTTGAAAGAACAATTTTGCAATTTGTTACGTTGTAATTTGTTTATTACAAGGTATCAAAATACACATTTTGTTGAACCTATCCACAACAACATACAGATAATCATGACCCTTCCTAGATTTAGGCAGTCCTCCAACAAAGTCCATGGAAACACTTTCCCAAGGATGAGAAGGAACTAGTAATGGAGTGTACAAGCCTAATTTTCTAATGTTGGACTTGCTTTTAGCACACATAGTACACCCTCTTACATATCTAGAAATTGTTTCGTTCACTATTGGCCAATAACAAAATATTTGCAGCTATGGAACTGTTTTACTTACCCCAAAGTAACCTGATATTAGAGAATGTGCTTTTTGAATTATCTTTACTCTTTCATTTTGTGGAATGCATAGCTTCCCACAATGATATAGGAGTCGGTCCTTAATATGATAATCCAATTCTTCTACTTGTTTGCCTTGACTTAGAGTTGCATATACATCTTTAAAGTCTATATCTTGAGCATATTGTTCAATGTAGTTCTCATGTAACACAGAATTATGCTTAAGTATAGTAGATGCATTTATAATGGGTCTAGATAACATATCTGCAACTTTATTGTGTATGCCCTTTTTATCTCTGATGACTAAATGAAACTGTAGTAGAAAACCCATCCATCTATAGTGTCTTGATTGCTGCAACTTAGTTTGGGAGTGTAGATATTGAAGTGGTTGATGATCAGTATGTATAAATGTTTCTTTGCCCATTAAGTAATGTTTCCACTTTTTCACACTCTGTACTAGTGCATATAATTCTTTATCATATGTGGGATAGTTAACTACTACAGAATTAAATGTCTCAAAATGATAACATATGGGTTTACCATGATGTATCAAGCATAGTAATTGGCATCTTTTTGGATCTCAAACAGTCTTTGAAGATCAGGCAGTGCTAGTACTGGTGTTGTACTAATCTTTTCTTTCAAGGTGTCGAAGGCTTTTTGTTGTTTGCCTCCCCACTGAAACACCTTGTTCAATCCTGTTAAAGCATGTAAAGGAGCTGTAATTAAGGAAAAGTTAGAAATGAACTTTCTCCAATATTGTGTTGATCCTAAGAAGCTCCTAACTTCTGTAGTAGATTTGGGTTTAGGCCAGTTTACAATGACAACCACCTTAGAGGGATCTATGTTCAATTCACCACCCCCTACAATATGTCCCAAATAATTCAAAGATGCTTTGCCAAATTCACATTTTGAGAGTTTAACATAAAGTTTCTCTCTTTTCAAAACATGTAGTGTCTGCTTAACATACTTTAAATGCTCCTCCCATGTTTTGCTAAATATCAGAATGTCATCCAAATACACAATAACAAAATCAGCAAGAAAAGGTGTGAGTATATCATTCATTATTCTCATGAAAGTAGCAGGAGCATTAGTTAAGCCAAAAGGCATAACCAACCACTCATACAATCCCTGCTTTGTTTTGAAAGTAGTCTTCCATGCATCTTGTTTTGCACCGACTTGATGATATCCACGATGCAAGTCTAACTTGGAAAAATAAACAGTTTCTTTCAATTGATCTGATAGATCATCTATGCGAGGAAGGGGATAACGATATTTTATTTTTATCTTATTCAGTGCTCGATAATCAATGCACATTCTCCATGAGCTATCTTTCTTTCTCACCAAAACGATTGGTGACCCACATGGTGATGTGCTAGGTCTGCTGAACCCCTTCTCGAGCAAATCTTGCGTCTGCTTCTTGATTTCTACTTTCTCTAAAGCGGACAACCTGTACATTCCAATGTTAGGCAATGGAGCATCTTGCTGCAAATTAATTTTATGCACTATTTCCTTTTTGAGTGGTAGACCTTTAAGTTCTTGAAACAAGATATCATACTCTGAAACAACTTTTTCTAAGTCAGCTTGCTGTTTAGCATCACAGCCCTCAAATACATTGGTTTTATCAGGTTTCTTTTCCTTTACAACCATAAATAAAAATTGTTTGCATGAATTTATCATTAGTTTCATCTGCGCTGAGTTTATGAGAGTATAATTATTCTTGAGCTTATGAGCTCTTACAAAGCATTGGATTCCATCTTTAATGAGTAGATACATGTTCTCAGCTCTATAGAAAATAGCTTTTCTGTCATACAAGTAAGGACTTCCTAAAACAATTCCACATATATCCAAAGGAATTATGTGTAACTCAACCTCATCTACAAATGTTGACCCAAAAGAAAACTTAAGTTTGCATTGTCTAGTCACTCGTAGTTGTGCTTTATCACTTAACCATCCTAATGGGTATGGTTTCTTGTGAGGTGTAATCAATAATCCCTACTTCTTTACAATTGCTTCAGAAATTAAATTTACTTGTGAGCCACTATCAAACAAAGTATCAATCTTTTGATGTTTGGAAATAACTCGAATATGGAAAAGCTCATGTCTTTTTCTCTCATTTTCTTCATCAATAGTAGATTGTGCAGAATTACTAGTAGATGCTTCAGAATTCTTACCTTTTATACCTATGGCTACAATGGTGTTTCATCTCTTGAGTCCACCCCAAATATTTCTGAATAGTTGCAACAGTCTTCTTCTTCTTGCCCTCGAACTTCTTAGGTCTCAGCTCTGGATGCAGAATCCAACAGTGCTCATCATCATGCCCATCCTTCTTACAGTGAGTGCATGAAGACTTGTTTTTCTGTGCAGTGTTGGCCTTCCTTGCTTTCCATATATGTTTTCTTTTCTCCTTATTCTTTCTTGCAGTGGGTTGGGATGGTCCCCCAACTTCTGGGTTTACATTCTTTCCTCTAGCTTCTAGATGCGTAGCTTGAATAGATACCTCATCTATACTAGAGGGATTGAACATGAGGATAGTGTGCCTCATGTAGCTGTGTAGACCACCGATGTACTTCAAGAGAGTCTCAAGTGAGTCTAATGAGATTCCTAGAGTCAATGCTCCCTTCCTAAATTCTTGGGTGTAACCTTGTACACTTTTCCCTTTCAACTGACGAAGAGTTTGCCAACTCATCATGGCTTGCTGCATGTAGGCCAGTGAAGAGAACTGCTTTTTGATTGCAGAAACAAATTCACTCTAGACAAAAAAAGTCTTACCATGTCTCTTCATGTCAGTTTGGGTCCTGCCTTCCCACCAAACCAAGGCAGTGCCTCCAAGGCACAGGCTAGCCAGCTGAATCTTGCTCTTGTCTGAATCAATACTCTACACTCTGCAATAAACATCAATTTGTCTAATCCAATTGTCCAACTTTTTTGCATTCAACTCTCCATCATATATTCGTAAATCAAATTTAACATCTAGTTTAATCAAATATGCCTTCTTTTTACGTTCGTGGCTATTAGGAGGTGTGAGAAAGCTTTCTTCTTTCCCCTTGCCTTTTGAGTGGTCATGGAGGAGAGACTCTTCTTCTCCTTTATCTTATTTGGAGTCTGATGCATCTTCATGTTTATGTTTTCTAAATTCCTTATACATTTCCTCTACCATGCACCTTATGGCTAGGAAGCTATCTATAAATTGAGGGTCTGGCCCCACAGAACCTTTCTCCAACATTGTCTTCTGAGGATAGACTCTTCCAATTTCAGGATTAGTTTAGACCAACTCTCCTTCTCCTAATTTGAGCTTTGATCTAGTTAGCATTCAGCAGCTAGATCCAGCACAAGTTTGTCTAACCTTAACAGCCTAGAGCTCTGATACCACTTGATCTAAAAATCACCCATAGGTGACCTCAGGAAATTAATGAAAGTATTACAGACAAATGTGCTAGTGTGTGTGTCTATTTTATCTTGGGCAACGGATCGATAAGATTGCAAAATAAATAGACACTAGAAAATAGTAAGAGAAACAAAAGAAGCAAATGTAGAAGCATAACAATTTAATAAGGAGTTCACCCAATCCTCCTAGGCTACGTCTCCTAATCCAGCCTTCAGTGACGGCCTTTTTTTCTTGTGTATTTAAGCAGAGTTTTTCCAATGAGGAGCTCAATTTGAGTCTCCTGTAACAAATTATGCTTAGTAGGGTGGTACTTGGATTCCCCAAGCCACTAGAGTGCATAGACTCTCCCTTACCAAGTCTCGACCTCAACTGGTCTTAATGGGATGAGTCCAATTTGGTACTCACTTCTCAATAGATATCCTCATAGGGATTGCTTAAACCCCTCAAGCCTTCTTGATTCTATCTGCTCGAGGTTTCCTTAGCTCTGCAGGTTAGCTTGACTTCTTTGTTCTCTGCTTCTTGCTTCACTTTCTATTCTGTCTCCTCATCTCTATTCTTTGTTTGTTCATGGTTTAAAGCCAATCTGTCCTTTGACTGTTTGTTTTCCTCTTTCGACTCTTAGGATCGCTTGCCTCTGTCCACTGGAATTCCCTGCTTCTGTGTCATCACCACTGTGTAACGTTTCACAGAGAGGTGGCCACTTGTCTCCCTACGAAATGAGCACCAGCTCTTCCTCGAATGGTTCGTTATTTCAGTTATTTCGTGAAACGATCCATCTACCAGCTCAACGGTCAAATCAGACTTCAAATCTTTGTGTGCCTTAACTTATTCTTCCACCAAATTCGGTCTCCCATCAGGTGCAATCTTCTCCATTTGATCTGGAGCCTCTAGATCCTACAATCATCGCTTTTATCATGCGAGTGACTTGCTCGACTATTAGCCCACGATGAGAGCAGTTTTCTCTCTCATCCGTCGGACACGCGTCATCCAATGTATGGCATTGCTTGGTCCTCTACCAAACCCGCTTACCGCCTGAAATGCCTCCGATATTCTGCCTGTTTTGGAGCGCATGACCTGCATCAGAAATGGCCTCTGTTTTCTGATCTGGACTCTCCACTTACTAATTTGTGCCACTGCGTGGTCTCCATGGGCCAACAGTCAATGCGCTTTGACTGAGGGTCCTCGTTGTTCCGTGCTAGCTACAAACTGCCACTGTCCAGAGGTCCTTCCTGATAGCTCATTGTTTACAAGATTTTGGAGTCTGTCATATTTTGAAACAGTCATAGAACTCTGAAGATTTTCAAGAATCCAATTCGGATCAATGGAGATCAAGTGGTAGCTCGGATGGTGACAAAGAGTAGTGTCTACAAGATCCCAAAATGAACATAATTGTTGATGAAGACCATATTAGGCTTATATGATTTATATGTAATTTGTGACTTATGTAATAATGTAAGCGTTAAGGGAGGAACTTGGAAATAATGCTTACTTTAGCAAATAGTTAGAATTGGTTTCTTGAGCTGTTGGGATGTTGAGATATTCTCTGAACAAAAATTGTTAGATTTGATAAGAATTATATATACTTTGTAATTTTTTTATTAAAAAGTAGTAGAAACTATTTTTATGTGTGTATGCTTTTTCAATTTCTTTTTAATAATGATATCTCTAAAAAAACAAATCTATCCAACATAATCAATCACTACAATTGCTTTATTTTTAAAATTTTGCACCCTTTAGTCTAAAGTTTTAGGTAATTTTAAGTAATTTAATAACATGATTCATTATCACCCTCGAGTTTTACATAATTTTAAGTAATTTAATAACATGATTCATTATTACCCTTATAACTTTGCAAAATCCATAATAAATTTGATGAACACTAATATGGAGACCAACTATGTTAATGTGAAACGGGGAGTAAACGTGAAAAGAAGCTTTGCAATTCATTATTTATTTTTTATCTTTGAAACTTTTGTAATTAGTTATTTATTTTTTATTTAAA